>PVJI01008948.1:0-68128 GCA_004026765.1 Micronycteris hirsuta
CTGCTCCCTGGAAAGGTCTAGAATGTTAGACTACCCCCCCCTCCAAAAAAAGCCACAGGAAAAAGTGTCACATTCAGGAAACCTCCTGTCTTTCAAGCAGGTTGAGGGCAAAACGGCGAGTGGGGAAGTGGGGGGTGGGGTGGGGGGGTCAGGGGGTGGGGAACAACAGATTTCGCCTCACCTTCTGGGGCTGGTCACCCAGGCGTTTGGGGCAGAGCCTAGGCTTTGCAGAAAGTTTAGGTCAGTGGCTTCAGGCTCCGCGAATGGCTCCTCGGAGTGACTGACCACCAAGACTCCCCTCTCCTTTGAGATCCCACTGCGCTCTCTTCGAGCGCCTGTGTCCCTTTGCGCAGTGGTCAGTCTGCCTGGGCACAGGCAGCGTGAGGGACGTGCGTGCACACAGTGAACAGACCACGCAGCTGCACACCACACATAAACACGCTGCGCACACACACGCAGCTAACAAACAGAACACTGACTCTGCAGTTAGTCAACTCACGTTGCGCTAGAAGATAGATATTCTAGCAACTTCGAAGTTATTTTGGGAAACATTTAGCTTTTCCTCCATCTCCATGGAGTTACAAAGACACTTGGGAATCTGGTTGTGAATCTGCGGGTAACTTTGGCCTGTTTGCAGACAGAGAGGGGCCCCCGGCCGCTGCTGAGGCCCCTGTTCCATCCCGCGCTGGGCAGGCTTCTTTGATTCAGAAAGTGCCCGGGGGTACTTGTTGTTTAGGCCCGAATAATTCTTTAAAACTTTTCATGATGGTCTTTTGAAGCACCCTATGAGTTTTTAGAACTATATTCCGTGTTTCTTTTTGTCAAAGTCGTGTACACGCGTGGCTTCCAATGACATGCTGTTTGGAGGCTCAGTGTGGAGAGCGGCGGCTGCCCGCGCGGCTCCCCAGGCCGGTCTCTGCGGGTCGTGCCCCCTGCCGCCTGTCTGCAGACTGTCGACAGTGCGCACGCCTCACGTCCTGCCCGTTCAGCTTAGGCCTCGATTGACTTTCCTTTCCGCTGTGAAGGTGAAAATGTAGTTCTGACTCGTTAGCAGACCTCCGGCCTCTCTCTGTCGGCTTCTGTCTGTCTGTCTGTCTCTGTGTATCTCTCTGTCTGTCTCTCTTTCACACACACAGAGTATAATTATGTGGCAACTTTGGCTACATCGATATTAAATTTAACATCACTTCGACCAAGTAAACTATCTGCAGGTGAACCGCGTAGGATATTGTGTTCATTCTTCCTTCATGTACAACCTTTTGTTTTTACTGGAGTTAAAAAGCACCTGCTCATTTGCTCGGTTTCTTCTGCGCTCAGCACTAGTTCATCCCTGTGATCCCCACAGTTATCCGAGTATCCTCTCAGCGCTTCCAACATCCGCGGGGCACCTTTACAGAGCGTCTGCCCTGCCGCCCTCTGCTCTGGAGCTCGGCGTCCTGGGCCCTCCCCTCCCATTTCACCTGCATCCCAGGTCTCCCCCTCTTGATTTATTCCTTCTTTTGTTTCCCGAGAAGGGTGAATGGAAGATAGTGTTTTGGACTTTGCATGTCTGAAATGTCTTCAGTCTGCCCTCACTCTTCGGTGAGTTCGGATGGGCACACCACTGAGGCAGGAAATGGCTTTCCTTCAGAACTGGCAAGCACCGTCTCATCAAGGTCTGCCTTGTTCCTGCTGAGAAGTCAGATCTCAAACTGATTTTCTCTTTTAAAGATGGCTTTTTAAACAAAGATGTTATTTATTTAATTTTAGAGAGAGGGGAAAAGGGAGAAAGAGAAGGAGAGAAACATCAGTGTGTGAGAGATACATCGATTGGTTGCCTCTTGCACACCCCCAGCTGGGGACCTGGCCCGAAACCCAGGCATGTGCTCTGGTCGGGAATCGAACAGGCAACCTTTTGGTTCAGAGGCCAGCGCTCAGTACACGGAGTCACACCAGCCAGGGCTCAAACTGACACTCGATCCTTTGAAAACAGCTGGCTTTTCCTCTCAGAAGGCGCTGACAGAGTGGGTTTGGGGAGAAAGAGCAATACAGAGAGAACCCCGAATGTCAGCCACCTGCGTCTCAGCATGCCTGACAGCAGACCAGCCCCCGGCTTGTCAGCTCCGCGAGGCAGCGAGCTCCTCTCAGCTGCGCCACTTTGACTGGTGTTTCATTTGCACCGAAAATGCCCTGTCGGACAGAAAACCCCGGATGCCCAGTGACTGCAGACCGGGACAGAGAAGTTCTGACACACGAGCACTGCAAAAGATGCACTTGAACATCTTCCCAAGCAAAGTGCAATAACCTCCGCATCTTAGAACTTCACTAATGGTAAACAAGCATTTGAAAGATAATCTGACCGACAACAATGACTTAATTATTAGCCATCATCACTCAGCGCGAACGCAGTGACTCCTTCAGGTGGTCATTCCCTAGAACAGCCGTGCTGAGCCGCCTGCCCTTCAGCGGACGCCACTGGCCCAGGGACCGCAGGGCACTCCCCCAGAGCGGCATGGGGTGTGGACCGGCCCAGGCCTTGTGGTGGCCACCACGTCAGCTTCCTTTGGGGTGGTGACTGGAAGCCTTCCACGCCCCTCTGTCAGCTGTGCAGCCCAGTCCCAGAGACCTTGGTTTCTGCAACTGGGAATTTGGGACCAACAGGGCAGGGCAGGGGAGGTGGGAGAGGGGGAGGGTAAAGCATGAAGAAACACGACCCCCCACTGGATGCGCAGGTTGTTCTCACCAGGTGGAGGTGCGGGGCCAGAGGTGGACTGAACTTTCTGGGGTCGCCCACAGGCTCCCGAGGACTGTGAAGGTGCCACAAGGAGAAGCTGTGTGAGCCTGGGGTCAAATCCCAGTGCTGACTAACCCTCGTGCTCCCTGTGCCTCAGTTTCCCCTGCCGCCTGGCAGAACACGCTTGCCTCAACCACTCGGCCTTGTGCCTTCCGCAAGCAGCCTCAGCTCAGCCAAAGCTCCACCCTGCCCCTGACCTCTGGGCCCCCGAAGACGGACCCTCCCACCCAGCGGTACCTGCCACTGGAAAATTCCCAAGTCATCCCCTTCATGTTCAGGTTCAAAGTTGCACTGTGAGAAGAATCTCTTTTTTCCCCCCCATAAACTTATTCATTGAGCCATACTTTTATTCTCTGCATGTTTTCTTCTGTTTGTTATTTCCTCTTCTCAATTACATGTTCCATTTCGGTCCATGAGGAACTAACACTTTTGACAGTAGTGATGTCAGTGTTAGTAATATTCACATTCCTGGCTCTTAACTCATTCACCAAGAACTCTGTCCATCAGAAATAAAGTAAAAATACACAAGACTTCCAGAACAAAACCTGTCGGCATGTTCGAGTGAGTCAGAACAAAAGACAAGAAGAGATATAATTTTAGCCTTCTTTTTTTAAAAAAAGGAAACGTCAAATGCTGAGCCAGTTACTACACTTTTAGCTCTGCAGGAAGAATAAATAATTTAGTCTTCTATTTCAAGTCCCCTACCACCTGCTTAATTCTATTTTAGTGAGGCAGCAGACATGGAGTGTTCCGTCACCTAAGAGGATTTGCTTACGGTGTAAATATTGGTTAAAAACCATTTACAAGCATACTCATCTTTGAGACCCTGACTTTTGGGGAATGTGTCTTATGTTGAATTAAAATATCAGATGGAAGCTTGGCAGTTCCCAGGGGTGGGGCAAGGAAAATGTTCTGGAACCAGACTGGGGGGTTCAACAAGACTGTGAATGTGCCACCTGCCACTGTGTTGCTCACTCGCACCCCACTCTGGACAGCTGGCAGACAGCCCGGGGGGGGGGGGGCCTCGCTGCCAGGAAAGCACGTCCACCCTCAGCAATGCCAACTGAGGCAGCCCCGTGACCTGCACACGTGCACTTCTTGGTGTGATCAGCACCCTCTGCCCGGTGCAAGCACGGGCTGCCCGGCGTGCCGTGGGCGCCGGGGGCTCTGCCTCCACCCCTGTGCTGCGCCCACTTGGTGGTCAATACATCCACCTGCTGGGTCAGCAAAACCGGGTCTTTTTTAGCCGCTTCTCTGCGTCCCGTGCGCCCAGGCACCTGTCTCCCAGCGGCACCCACTCCGGCTGACTCCTCGCTGACTCCTCACCTCTCTGGAGCAGAAGCTCAGACGATGGGACGCGTCGGGGGATGAAAGGAACCACAGTGAGGCTCTCGTCACTCATCACAATCACACTTGTCCCAGTGACTGTCCCCGAGCCCCACAGCAAACCAGGTCACCTGTCAGAGCTTCGGGTGTCACCCAGACTCGTACTGTCTTCTCCCTTAGCCTGCACGATGCCAGGGACCTTATTTAGTCTTAAGTAACTGTGGTCTCAACACAAAACGTCAGACAGGGTGCGGCACGCTGCGTGAGAGGCCAGACCGGGATGCCATCCACACCACCATCCTCCAAGGACAGAGCGAGAGAGCCACAGAGCTACAGCATCAGCCACTGCTGGCCCAGGGGCGGCTGTCCACGAAGGGCCGGGAGTGTCCGGTTCGCTGGGGCTGCTCCAGGCCCTGACTGTGGTGGTGGCTACGCCAGCCTTGGCCAGTCTCAGAAAGAGGTGGGTTTCCCTGTGTGAACTACACGTCGATGTGTCTGACCAACAAGAAGAAGGAAAAATGCTGGGGACGGCAGCACAACTGTTCTGAGCCCCTCCCTGCCCATCACTGCAGTCGGGTCGGCCCTGAGTCAGGGACTGCAGGGGTCAGAGGTCAGACTAATGGGGCCCTCCCCACTGCAGAGAGGAGACCCGCAGGACAGCGGGGAGACAGGCTGTTAAAGAGAAAACCTGACACTAATGTAATTTCATTGTTTTCTGTTACATGGAAGCATTTATGACTTAATTTTAAAGCCCTGGCCAAGTAGCCCAGCTGGTTCGAGAGTCGTCCTGATGTGCCAAGGCTGTGGGTTTGATCCCCGGTCAGGACATGTACAGGAATCAGCCAACGAGTGCGTAAAGAAGTATAACAACAAGTCGATGTCTCTCTCTCTCTCTCTGCCCCCTTCCTTCCTCTCTCTCTAAAATCAATAAACCTATGCTCAGGTGAGGATAAAAAAAGAAAAAACCCAACACATTAAAAAAACCTGTGTTCACACGTGGTGCTGTGGGGGTAGAGTGTGGAAGACCAGAAAGCATCGCGCCGCAGAGTGGAGGGTAAGGTACGAAGCGACTCCCAGGTCAGACTTGATGAAAAACCGGGCTTTACGTCTCCGGTGGTTGTCAGGGAAACCACAGCAAACCGGCAAACGCACTGCTGCCTACAGCATCGGAGCAGCGTCTCCTGGGGAGGTTTGACAAAGGCAAAGAGGATGGAGAAAACCCTGACCCTGGGGTCCCTTTAAGGAAAGGTGTTTCGATGCTGCTCCTCATGGGAAGAAAAGCCACGTCTCTGAGCCTTTTCCAAAGCAGATGGACCACAGGGGCTGTGATCAAGAGTAGGGTCCCCAGCCAGCCATCACGTCCCACTCGGCTCCTACACACACACTGTGTGATCTTAAGGGAGTCACTCACCCTCTCTGGGCCTATTAACGTAACCTGTCTCGTGAGATGATTCTCCGACACCCTCAGCAAGTGGGAGTATTAGCTCTTAGCAAAACTGAAACTGAGAAAGAAAGGTGGGATTTTCCTGCTGGGAAAGGAAGTTGGAGAAAGAGCCAGAAGAAAGTAGTGAGAGAAAATAGTCTCCTGCTGGGAAAAAAAATTGGGAGGCAAGACGAGGTAGTACTGAGTGTCAGTTTAATCTATTTCTCTCTCCCATCCTCAAGGAAATGAGCACAGTGTGGAAAGAGGATGAGCAGATAGGCCCTGAGGGGAGGCAGTGTAGGACCCCAGGGCCAGCAGGGACTGGGGCAGGACCAGAAGTGTGAGGTGTCACATGGGAATGGAAGACCGCCCCGCCACTGAGCAATGTGCTCCTCAGGACAGGCCCAGAACCAAGGCTCCTGCCCTCCAGCTGTGGGTGCAGGATGGAGAAGCCCAGCCTCACCAGATGGTACGTGAGCAGAGAGCAGGTCAGGCGGAGAATGAGCAAGACACAGACAGAATGCAGCCTCACAGTGTGCCGGGCCGGCGGGGCTGCCCCACCAGCCCTGGGGAACACCCGCCGTGGTTTCTGCACAGGGTGCGGAGGCAGCGGGGCCACGGCCAGAGCCAAGCCGGGGCGGGGTGGTCACCGGGTTGTGACAAAGGTGAGAGGGCAGTGCAGGGAAGGGGGTCTCCCCACCTGGACATCCAACTGGAAAAAAGTGTGTCCTGACCTGAAACGTCATGCCAGCTCGAAAGCAGCCATCAACGTCAACGGTAAAACTAGGGCTTTTTGAGGATTCCATCATGTCTCCACTGTCCAGGAGCCGGCCGAGATTCTGTCACAGGACCCAAGTGCGAACCAGGAAACAGTGGTCGTTTGGATAATGTTGACATTAAAGGCTATGGTCACCCAAAAATATTATTACAGGAGTACAAAGGCAACCCAGGTGAGAGTAGGTATCCACAATACATATTTCTGACAAAGGGCTCACAGCCAAAATATATTTTTAAAACACTCTACTAACCACTAAAAGAATTTCAACCTAGTAGGAAAAATGGGCAAAAGACTTTAACATTTTATAAAACAGGAAATCCAGATAAACATGAAAAGCTGTTCAACCTCATTAGTCATCAGAGAAATGAAAATTCAACTACATGTTTTCCAAAACGGTCGGAATGCAAGGAGACAATGCATACCAAGCTCTGGGGGGCAAGTGAGCAACCGGAACACCTGCGTGCTGCTGGTGAAAGTGTGAACTGGCAAATATTCCGGAGAACCTGCCAAAGCTGGACATAGGCATACACAGGTGTATCGAACACGCAGCCGTCAGAGACTCAGGCCTATGCGGACGGCAGCGCGTCTTATGGACACCCAACAGCGTGTGGCAGGAATGTCCACGGCAGAGCCAATGCGCAGGCCAGATGCTGGAAACCGCCGCATTGCCCAACCCGAGAGGGCTGGGTGAGTAGACCGTGGTAGATTCGCACAGGTGGGTCACACACCGTGAGACCAAGGAGACTATCACACAGAGTGGGGTGGCCACCAAAGAGCCCACATGGCACAACTCCACTTCCACACAGAACAGACACAGGCAGAGCCATGCTGTTCGCGGCCAGGCCCGCAGTGCCGCCGAGGGGCACGTGGGGACCGGGGGAGGGCTCAGGGCTCCAGACAGTGTTCTGCTTCTTCATCTGGGTGCCGGTTCCATGTGTGTGTGAGGTGTGGAGAACTCCGAGCTGTGCGGTCACCACATGTGCGCCTCTCTGCATGTATCTCACACTGCAGTAGAAGGTTGGAAAGGAAAGGAAAAGGAGACAAGGGACCCACCTGAGAAGGAGACAGGAGCCAAGGAACAGAAGGAAATTCATCCCAATTACTTCATGCAATAGAGCTACTTTTTTTTTTGCTTTTTTAAAGTATATTTTATTGATTATGCTATTACAGATGTCCCGATTTTTTCCTCCCCTCTATCTTCCTCCTCCCTGCGCTGCCCCCCTCACCCTCAAGCACTCCCCCCACCCCACAGTTCATGTCCACGGGTTGTACATGTAAGTTCTCTGGCTTCTCCATTTCCTGCACTATTCCTAACCTCCCCCGTCTATGTTGTGTCTACATATTCTTCTTCTTATTCCCTGTCCCTTTTTTCTGCATTGTCCCCATCTCCCTCCCCACTGATAACCCTCCATGTGATCTTCATTTCTGTGATTCTGTTCCTCTTCTAGTTGTTTGCTTGGTTTTTGTGTTTTCAGGTTTGGTTGTTGATAGTTGTGAGTTTGCTGTCATTTTACTGTACATAGTTTTGATCTTCTTCTTTTTCTTAGATAAATCCCTTTAACATTTCATATAATAAGGCCTTGGTGATAATGAACTCCTTGAACTTGACCTTATCTGAGAAGCACTTTATCTGCCATTCCATTCTACATGATAGCTTTGCTGGATAGAGTCATCTTGGATGGAGGTCCTTGCCTTTCATGATGTCGAATACTTCTTTCCAGCCCCTTCTTGCCTGCAAGTCTTCTTTTCAGAAATCAGCTGATAATCTTAAGGGAACTCCTTTGTAGGTAACTGTCTCCTTTTCTGTTCCTGCTTTTAAGATTCTCTCCATATCTTTAATCTTGGATAATGTAATTATGATGTGCCTTGGTGTGTGCTTCCTAGGGTCCAATTTCTCTGGGACTCTCTGGGCTTCCTGGATTTCCTGGAAGTCTATTTCCTTCAACAGATTGGGGAAGTTTTCCTTCATTATTTGTTCAAATAAGTTTTCAATTTCTTGCTCTTCCTCTTCCCCTTCTGGTACCCATATGATTCAGATGTTGGAACTTTTAAAGTTGTCCCGGAGGTTCCTAAGTCTTTCCTTGGTTTTTTTTTTTTTTTTTTTTTGCTTTCTTGTTTCTTCATTCTGTTCTGGTTGGATGCTTATTTTTTCCTTTTGTTCCAAACCATTGATTTGAGTCCCGGTTTCCTTCCCGTCACTGTTGGTTCCCTGTATATTTTCCTTCATTTCACTCTGTGTAACCTTCATTTCTTCCTTCATTTTGCAACGGAGCTCAGCCAATTCTGTGAGCACCCGATGACCAGTGTTTGGAACTCTGCATTTGATAGGTTGGCTATCTTCTCATCACTTAGCTCTTCTTCTGGAGCTTTGATTTGTTCTTTCATCTGAGCCCTATTTCTTTGTCTCTGCGCACCTGTTCCATGTAAGGGGACTTAGGTATTCACTGGGGAGGGGCAACCCCCTTTGCTGCATTGTGGTGCTGTCTGTGAGGGAGGGGTCCAAGAGGGAACAATGCCACTTGCTCTGTTCTTGTCCCACTTTCCGTCACTTCCCACAAGCGATTTGTGCCCTTTAGGTGCTGATTTGCAGGGGTGTGTGTCTGCCCGTTTTAGGATCCTGTGGGTTTCTCCAGCATACTTTCCGGTGAGGCTAGGAGTTTCTCCCACAGTCACAATCCCCACAGGTTTTTCCTCAAACTGTGGTTTTGAGTCTTTAGTTTATGGCACTGAAACCCAAGGTTTCCTGGTCCATCTCGCTCCCCTGCTTCCCCCTAGGCTTGTCTGTGCAAAGGTGGGATTGAGTGTGTGGTCCTCCAGCCCACCTTGCAGCATCCTCTCCGCCCCTCCTACCAAATGTTTCTTCAATTCCTTGGTTGTTGGACTTCTATGTAAATGTTTTTCTGGTGGTTTTGGTCATTCTTTGCTTTTAAATTGGTTGTTTTCCTTCTTTTGGTTGTGCACGTAAGAAGGGTTTCTACCTACACCTCCATCTTGGCCCCTCTCAAGACTACTTAATAAAAACATTAAGTTGGTAAAGTAAGTGTTCAGAGAAGAGTTTTTATTGAAATATTTAAGAGATTTTTTTAAATTGAAAAAAAGTAAAATTGTAAAAGTCAGGAAGAAATTAGAGACCAAAGTAACATCATTAGTGAACTAACATAATGTATTAGAAACGGAGACATTTCACTTAAATCAAAATTACCAAGAAGTAGGATAGTTTTGAGATAATCACAGAAATGAAGATGAGAAAGACAAACAGGCCAAAGCAGCAATTGCAGAGAAGCGAATGGGTATGGAAGGCAAACAAAAATGACCCAATACCAGGGTAATCGGTGCAGCAGGCAGAATAATGCTCCCCCCCGCAAGATACCCAAATCCTGATCCCCAGGTTTTATGAATACGTTAGGTTATATGGCAAAAGGGCATGAACATTGCAGAGAGAATAAAGTTTGCTAATTAGCTGACCTTACAGTAGGGAGATTGCCCTGGATTGTCAAAGTGGGCCCCATGTCATCACAAGGGTTTTGTTTGTTTGTTTTAAAGATTTTATTTATTTACTTTTAGAGAGAGGAGAAGGGGGGGAGAAAGAGAGGGAGAAACAGCAATGTATGGTTGGTTGCCTCTCACATGGCCCTCACTGGGGACCTGGCCCACAACCCAGGCATGTGCCCTGACCGGGAATTGAACCGGGACCGTCTGGTTCCCAGCCCACGCTCAATCCACTGAGCTACACCAGCCAGGGCATCACAAGGGTTTTTAAAAGACAAGACACAAGCAGAGTCAGTGCCAGAGTGATGAGAAGTGAGAAGGACTCCAGGCCACTGCTGGGGAGGAAGGGCCACAAGCCACGGACGAGGGTGAACTCTGAAGAGGCAAGGAAACAGCCCCCAGCAACTCTGAAAGGGACTCAGCCCTGCCCACATGGTGATTTTAGCTCCGTGAAGCTGTGTTGACTCCTGAGCCCCAGAATTGTATGATATTAAAGATACGTTGTTTTAAGCCACCAAGTTTGTGGCAAGTTACCCAGCAGCCATAGAAAACTAATGTAACGGGTGTCCTTGAAGTAGAAACACCAACAAATGTAGCAGAAGAACATCAAAACAAATTTCCCTGAGCCCTGGCTGTTGTGGCTCCGGTGGTTGGAGTGTCGTCCTGTAATCAAAGGTTGCAGGTGCGATCCCTGTCCGGGTGTGCATGAGCCCCGGTCTGGGTGCATATGGGAGGCAATCAATTGCTGCTTCTCTCTCACATAGATGTTTCTCTCTCTCCCTTCCTCTCTTTAAAAAAACAATGAAAAAATGTCCTTGAGTGAGGATTAAAAACATTAAAATAAATTTCCATGAAACTGAAAAAGGATTCTGCAAATTCTAATAGTGCAGAGCATATTAGAAGTTCAATACCAATCATTCAGCTCCAAGATGTGGTCTGGTTAAACTAATGGAGTATGAAGCAAAAAGAAAGAATTCTTCTGAAATTCAGAAGAAAAGGCAAATCACCTACATGGGGGAAAATCAGCTGACCTCAGGCTTCATCACAGCACATCCAATGCCAGGGTGTAGCTGGACAATAGTTACAAAGTGTTGAGGGAAAAAATATATAACCTAAGAATATTGTACCCAGCTGAGATACTGTTCAAAGATAAAGACAGTGGGCTAGATGTTCTCAAACACGAAAATGTTCAGGAAATACACATGAGCCCATCCTGAAAAATGACAGAAAATGAAATCTAGCTAATTAGAGGGACAGCAGAATAAAGAACTGACTGCCATGGAGTGGCGAAAAGGATTGGTGGTGAACCTGAGTCCTTAAGTGGTGAGCTACTGCTGAGCATCACGGTCACGGGAGCTGCAACACAAGTGAGTGACACAAGCCTGGGCAGTGTGAAAACAACCACCCTGGCTGCAAAACACGCATGGAGGAGAACGGAGATGGAAGCTGGAAATGCCCTGGCCTTTCAACAGCAGAAGCACCCATGGTTTCAAAGTGAAATATGTCTTAAAAAAAAAGATTCCAACTTTTTACAATTTTTCATAATCTCTTTTTTAAGTTATTGAAATTAGACAGAGAGAGAGAGACATTGATTTTTTTGTCCCACTTATTTATGTATTTACTGATTGATTCTTGCATGTACCCTGACCAGGGATTGAACCTGCAACCCTGGCATATCAGGACAATGCGGTAACCAACTGAGCTAAACAGCCAGGGACCATAATTTCATTTCTTAACCCTAGAAAAGTCTTTCAGTAATTAAAAGTCCCACAAGGAGCGCATCTATGACATCAGTTCTTTTCTGCAGCATCTCAAGCCAAGTTGACAACGAAAGATTTTCTGGAAAGTGTCTTTTAACCTAAATCCTCCCTCTGTGCCAAGGACAAAACTTTAGAAGAAAGCATTTACTCTAGAAAAAGACATCATTTTTAGAAATCCTGGGTTCATTACCCAGCAAAAAGGAAGTAATGCAACAGAATCTTAGCCAAGCACTTGTTCAAACTGTGCAGGAGTTTTACAGAGATTATGTCCTCCTCACTCACCTACCATGTGACTCGGGGCGTTTCAGCAGCTTGTTCTCCTCAGACCCGTGCAGTTCTAAAAGCACCACGCTTTGCCTCTTGAGTGTTTTATTCCTTCACCTCCACTGTGGCTCCCCACTCACCACGGGACCCTGCAGGCCCAGCCGTGCAGCCTCTGACTTCTTGGAGCTTAAACTCGGGCTGCTCTGTCCAGAATTCTGCCACCTCTGTGTTGTCACTAACCAGATGCTACTGTTGAGCACTGGAAATGTGGCTAATGCAAAATTGTTTTTTTAATTTTTTATTGAATTTAGTGTGGTGCCCTTGGTTAACAAAGGCATGCAGGTTTCAAATGTACAATTCCGTAACATATCATCTGCACACTGCGTTGTGTGTTCATCACCCACAGTAAAGTCTCTTCCTGTTGCCGTCTATCCCCTCTTTGCCCTCTTCCCCCTCCTCCCACCCTCTTCCCTTCTGCCAATCACCATGCAATTGTCTGTGTCACTGTGTTTTTTCCCCTCATTCCCTTTGCCCTCTTTACCCAGTTCCCAACCTCTCCCCTCTGACAGCTGGCGGTCTGTTCCATGTATTTATGATTCTGTCTCTATTTTGTTTGTTGCTTTATTTTGTTCATTAGATTCCACATGTAAGTGAAATTATATGGTATTTGTCTTTCTCTGACTGGCTTATTTCACTTAACATGCTCTCCAGCTCCATCCATGCTGTCACAGAAGGCAAAATGTCCTTTTTACTGCTGCGTACTGTTCCACTGTGTACATGTACCACAGTTTTTTTACCCACTCATCTACTGATGGGCACTTGGGCTGCTTCCAGATCTTGGTGACTGTAAATAACACTGCAGTGAACAGAGGATGCATATATTCTTTTGAATTAGTGTTTCAGGATTCTTCAGATATATTCTTAAGTAGTGGAATCACTGGGTAGTGAGGGCTAATGCAAACTTTTAATTGTACCATTATAACTACTTCGAATTTAAAAAGACGCCCAGACTGGTGTGGATCGGTTGGTTGGGTGTTGTCCTGTAAACCAAAAGGTTGCCGATTGGATTCCCCATCTGGGCACACGCCTGGGATGCAGGTTCAGTCCCCTGACAAGGCACCTAGGAGGGGCAACCAACACAAGTTTGCCTATCACATCAATGTTTTTCTCTCTCCCTTCCTTCTAATATCAATAAATCGATCAATAAAATCTTTAAATAATTTTAAAAAGCTTTGTGTGGCTAATAGCATCATTTCCGACAACGTTGTTCTAGCGTCTGCCAGTATCAACATGAGACCTCCAGGTGGACTCTCCTACCCCTCCTGGCCCAAGTTCATGCCCAGTGCACTTTCCTCTCCTCTTCTGCTGTCCTCCTTTCCCTCCTAATGTCCACCCCCCTTGGGGCTGCAACTGTCAAACCTCACACCTTGGGGTCCTCCCGTTGCCCCTCCAGCTCTGGGTGCTCTAGCCTCCCCTCTACCTAGAACCCATTCTCCTGCATTTCCTCAAGCACAGGCCACACTCTGGAGGGTCACTTGGGTTCCTTGCCCTTTCAGGCCTGTCCACCTGGGCGAGGACGCCAGGAACCCCTGAAAAGTCTCTGAACTAGGCCTCTTTCGTCTTCTCTCCCTCCTCTTCCATCTGGCCCACGCGCAGAGCCGCCTCCTGGGAGCCTGTGCTCGGATCCCACGCTTGGAGCCACTCCTGCCGTCTCCGCACCCCACGCATTCTTTCCAAAGGCATCGCGCGCACGTGGGCCTCCCTGTAGGGCCCCATCCCCAACCTATGGCTGAGTTATCCCCACGCTCTCCTCCCCGAAGTCACCCCCAGGTTGGGAGGTCCCCGCGGCCTGGCCAGCCGCTCATTCCCGCCGACGGGCAAAGCATGGCGAAAGGATGGAGGACGTGCTGCTGCGCCGGCCCCAAGGCCCCTACGAGCCGCCTGCGATCCCCACGTGCGGAACAGGGGTGCAAACGGGGCCGCCCGCGTAGTGTGGGCCCGATCCAGGCAGAGACCAGCCGGTCTTGAGTCCCACGCTCACGACACCCAGCTGCGCTCCTCCTCCCGGGCCCCAGCCCCGCTCCTCCCAGGCCGCGTGCTCACCTGCCGGGTGGCCGTACGGGGACTCGGCCGCGCCGTCCTGCAGACTTGCCAGGATCTCGCCCTTGCCCACGTCGCTGTCGCCCACCAGCAGGAATTTGAGCAGAAAGTCGTAGGCGCGGACAGGGCTGCCCAGGACACTCATGGTGCCGCCGCCGGCGCCCATGCCCGGCCCGCCGGACGGCGAAGAGGTGGCGGCCGGGCACCCAGGCGCCGCACAAACCCGCAGTCCGCGGAAAGCTGCAGCTCGGCGCCTCCGCCGCCTGACAGCATGCGGCCCCGCCCCGCAGCGCCATTGGCTGGCCGCAGTTGCTAGGGCGGTTGTGCACGTTCATTGGTTAGCTTGCCTGTCTATCTTGCTGTCGTCTCCGCCTCCGGAGTGACGCCCACCCCCGCCAAAGCCTATGGTGTATGGGGGCGGGGCCATGGGGCGGCTAGAGATTGGGTAGGGCGGGGCCAGAGTTGACAGGGGGCGGGGACACTGCTCCGGTAGCCAATATGGGGCTGGAGGAGCAGGGGGCGGGGCCGGGCGTTCACTCAGACGCGTGGGCCGGCGCCTGGCGCGGTGGGCAGGTTACCTACTCTGACGCGTGGCCTGGACGCCCGGGACCGGTCGCCTGGTGTCAGGGGTCTCTGTCTGGGACAATCTCGCGGTATTTCCCCACGGCTGCTCCAGGGCCTTGTCCTTGTCCCAGAGCCACTCAGAGTCCGTGGGTGTGCCTGTGTGTTCTCGTGCGTCTGTGTACGTGTGCACGTGTTCGTGTGTGCCTGTGCGCGCGTCTGTGTGTGCGTCGGTACACGTGTCTATACAAATGTTGGAGGCGAGGAGAAGGCGTGGACCCTCCAGCCTCCCGCTTCCCTCCGGGTCTAGGTAGCCCCGGACGTTAGTCCCCAGACTGCCTTCAGCTCTGGGGGTCTAATCCTTCGCGCAATTGCCCACTTTCTGTTCCGTATCATCACATTTTCCTTCCCTGTTGGATGAAAATACAACAAGAATCATTTGATTAAAAAAATTAAAAAAATAATTAGTTTTGAGAATCGTGACATGTATGAATTGTTTTATTTTACCTGCTGCTGGTTGTGATTCATCAGCTCTGTGGGAGGATGATGGGTGTGGGAAGACCTCAGTCCCGCAGGAACATGGGGTGGGTGAGGTCAGAACATCCACAGAGGGCTGTGCCCTATCCCGCTCACACCTACCTTGCTGTATGTTGGGGACATCTTCAGCTACTTACATTTTCAGGACTATTGAGACTGCCTTGGACAACTGGCCTCAGTCTTGCTGGGGACCTCGTGGGGGGGGGGTGATGTGGAGGACATACTGGGTTTCCCCATCCCAGGATGGCAAGAGGCCATCTGGGACAGAGGTCTGCCCATCACAGAGTGCCCCACTGCTGTCCCCAGGCATAGGGTCCCTGGTGACCTCAGTAGGTACTGTCACCCCCAAACCTAAGGCAACAACTGGGTCTGCAATGTCTATTTTAACTTTTTGTCTGCATAGCCTGTGGTCAGCGTGTTGTGATAATTGAGGAGAAGAGAGATTTTTGTCCTATCATTTTATCTGGAGCCACCAGACTCCATCACAACACAGGATATCAGGTTCCCAGAAGAGGCCTAGTGGTTTGAGAAGTGTGAACAGGTGTATGCTTTACAAACCCAGGCTTTCTGATAAGGCCTGAGGCACATGGTTTGAGACATTCAATGTTTGTAACTGGGTGCTGGTTAGCAAGTGTTCCTGATGGACAAGAGCATCCCACTCTCCAGGAGCCAAAGGAAGCTAAGTCCTCCAGAGCCTTAGCCACGTGGTGACAAGAGTTATTCCCTAGGTCTGCAAGACTTGTTTCTCCTCCACCTTCCAGAGCCAAGCCTCTTGGGCATGCCCTATCAGGGGCAACCCTGGCCCTGCATCTTCTATTTCCCTAGCAGGTTTCACATGGTGGTGGTGGGGTTCCTGAAGCCAGTTCAGAACTGGTGGTGACTCCCTGGACCCAGAAGTGACTGAAAACAACATAAACATTTCCCATGAAAACCAACTCTGACCTGAGGGGCAGATTCCCCAAACACTGTACCACTCCCTGGCACGAGGAACAGGGAATAAGACAGATGTCACAGTGGAAAACTGTGGTGCTCTTAGCCAATTGTGGGTAAATACATGACTTGTGCAAACTCCACAAACATATACAACCCTGAGAAGCCCCTATCAGGGCCACTCCTTTAGAGAAGGGGCCTGTCTTCATCAGCTCAGGCTGCCATGTCACACTGTCATAGGCATTTTGACCTCTGAGGCAAAGCATTCTCTGATGTGGGGCTGTTCTGTGCATCACCTGATGCTGAACAGCGTCCCTGATCCCCATCTATGAGCTGCCAGTAGTGTCCCTCCCTCTAGTTGTAACCATTAAAATGTCTCCAGATGCCCCGGCTGGTGTGGCTCAGTGGATTGAGCACTGGCCTGAGAACCAAAGGGTCACTAGTTGGATTCCCAGTCAGGGCACATGTCTGGGTTACGGGCCAGGTCCTCAATAGGGAGAACACAAGAGGCAACCCCCCATTGCTGCTTCTCTCCCTCTCTTCATCCCTCCCTTCCCCTGTTGCTGAGAGGTGGGGGGTGTCATTCCTGCTGCTACTCAAACAAAGGAGGGCTCAGAGAAACCATGATGGCCAGAGGTCCTGCTAGCGGCTCCCACCGCAGGTGATGGTCAGCACAGCATCACAGGCTCAGTTTTGTCTTGTTTTCATTTTTAGATTGTGGTAAATTATACACAACATGCTATGTACCATTTTACCCATTTTATCTGCACACTTCAGTGGCATTAAGCACACTCACACTGTTGTGCAGCTGTCCAGCTCCACAGCGCTGTCATCTTCACCGATGAAACTCCGTCCCCGTTAAGCACTACCAACACCCCATCTCCTCTCCCCAGCCTCTGGCTTTCTCCGTTCTGTTTTCTGTCTCTGAATTTGACTGCTCTAGGCACTCTGTATGACATCAGACAGTATTTATCCTTTTGTGCCTGGCTTATTTCAGTTAACATGTTGTCAATATTCATATGCGTTTTAACCTCTCAGAATTACCTTCTTTCTAAAGGAGGTAATGTGTGCAGAACCCATTACATGGACAAATATTTCAGTATATGTACAGAACCCACTTTGTTTACCATTCATCTGTAGATGGACACTTGGGTTGTTTCTACCTTTGGGCTGTTATGAACATCTGTGTACAAGTGTCTGTGTGGACACGTTTTTATTTTCTGGGCATATACAATATACATGTAGGGGTGGAATTGCTGGGTTGCACAGTAACTGCTTAACTGTTTGAGGGTTTGTTCCCAGTTCGCACTGCAGCTGGTTTCTGTGGCCTCTGGTCTAGAGCACGGTTGGAGCACCTACTATGAAACGTGGGGAGAAAGGGAATGTTTGCCATTTCTGGTGATAAGCAAGGGATCTCTTTACATAATGTAAAGTTTGTATCCCGTTTGACTATGAAAAAGCATTTCTTGAGTTTCTTTCTCTGATGCTCAAATAAAAATAGACTGAAGAACTAAAACGGGACCGACCATATTTTCTCCAAAGCCCCTGGCACTTGCATACACCAATTAACTCTTCTTATTTCTCTCCCCTGCTGTCAAGAAGTAAATAGGAACTAACAGCTGGTCAGACTTTCACGCTGGTGTATATTCGCTGATGACTCACCAAGAATTCACAGCCAAGGTGCCAGTTGTTCTTCCGACAAAGAAAGAAAAACTATTTTAAGCAAAGCTGTAACCTCACGGATGCTCCAGAAAGTACCAGAGCTGCACGAAATCCCTACAAAGTAGGTTTCGCCCCGCCCACCACTCTCTGGGGCCCGACTCAAGCCCCGCCCACCCACTGACCCGCCCGTTCTGCCCAGAGCCCGCCCACTCAAGGCTCTGCCCCGCTCCGCCCCGCTCCTCCACGTCCCTCCACGCATCCCGCCCCCTACCGGAGCTTCCAGGCCTAGGTGTGTCAAACTTCCAAGGCTCGCGTTTGTCTCTGCTCCTGCGCTGTCCCTCCTCAGCCCCCACGGACAACTGTCCATCCTTATCACTCAAGACTGTTCACACCAGGTCGGCCAGAGTGGAGAAGGTGGAAGGGAGAGCTGGGGTTCTAGCCAGTTCTGCTCGTACAGCCCCAGCGGAGACCAAGCTCCAGCTGTCCGGTTTCGGCACCCTCCAAGCTTCTACACTCAAACTCGGTGTTTGGGAAACTGTAAACCCTGCTCCGTGGTCAAGGAGAGAGACTTCGGATAAGAATAAATGTTGAGCCAACGTGGTAGCTCTTGAAGTCAAGTGGAAGGCTAGTTCTCGGCGCTGGAAAGGAAGCCCGCACACACGAGCTTGGCCTGCGGGAGGCGGTGGGGGATCCCTCCGACCTTCCTCCCGCCCAGGCCTCCAGCCCCTCCCTTCTCAGATGTGTGCTCTGTTTGTCCCACCTGGTCCACCCTTATTTGTTATTTTTATTTTTCTCTTCTTTGGGACTAATTTTTCCTTCTATAAAAAGGAAAGTTATAAATGAGATTTCCTATTTTTAGTACTTACCGTAGAAATAACAAAATGCATATTCAATTTATCAAAGACTTTTTTTCTCTTTAACAACACAAAGGCCTTGTAACAATTTACCCCTTTAAATTAAAATGCAAAAATGATTGTTAAAACATTCTTTTTAAAAGTCAAACGTGAGGCTTACTGTTGTGTGTAGTCAACGTTATTGAATTTTCTCACACACGCATGGCTTGCTTCGTTCTTTATTCCTTGCACTTTGGCTTTACAACCTGTGATCACTTTCCTTCTGGATAGAAATGCCCTTTAGGGCCTGCTGCTTGAAAAAAACATCGCCAGAAATAAAGCAAATGGTACTCAGTCTGAAAAATGTCTATTTCATTTTCATCCTTCAAAACATATTCCCCCTGAGTAGTATTAGTGTTGGGACACCAGAGGTCAATATTTTCAAAATAATTTGACTGTTGCTGGCTACATTAGAGATTTCCTGTTTTTTGTTTTTTTTTTGTTTTTTTTTTTTTTGTTTTTGGTCTTGTGCAGTTTCACTGTTATTTGTCTTACTGTGAATTTCTTTTAATTTATCCAGCTTGTTATTTTGGGGGGGGGACCTTAGGTCTGAGGATTGGCTCGGTTTCTCTGGAGAATCCTGACTAATGGAGGGAGCAAAGCAGACTTTATTCTGCCCTCAAATCACTAAAGTTTAGCTGGGAAAACAGATGCCGATTGCGTAATCATGTACAAAAAAAAGGGGGAAAAAAAGGTGAGATGCCACCCCTAAGGGTGTTGCAGGAGTCGTCCAGGTCAGGGAAAGCCCGGAGGTGTGACCACCTGACCTCGAGCTTAAGGTCAAACCAGGAGACAGTGGCACCTGGGGCAAAGGAAGAGCAAGACCAGTGTCAGAGAAGACAAGGGTGTGGGCAAGGCAAAGTCCACACCAGGTCAAGGGCAGGTCAAAGGTACAGTCAGGGGCAAATCCAGGGCGAACAGAATGCAGGAAATGCCACCGGAGCCTCGAGGGGCCAATGGAGCTGCGGCACCTGGCATCTTCCCGCCTCGGAGTCTTCCCGCCTTGCACCCAATCCCTGGGCGTCAACCCGGCCCCGCCCCTATAGACCTCACCGCGCCCCTCCCACCCACCCCCAGCGTCCACCAGACCCCGCCCCGACATGACGTAAACGCGCCTCTCCCAATCCCGGGTGTCTCTGCGCCGTCGCCAGCGTCTCGGTGCCTCCTGAGGGGGATCCGCGGTCGCGGCGCTGGGAGCATGGAGGAGCTGCTGAGGCGGGAGTTGGGCTGCAGCTCTGTCAAGGCCACGGGCCACTCAGGGGGCGGGTGCATTAGCCAGGGCCAGAGTTACGACACGGACAAAGGGCGAGTGTTTGTGAAAGTAAACGCCAAGTCGGAGGTCAGGGCCCCGGGGAGCCGGGCGGGCCGAGAGGGCTGAGCGCGGGGGCGGGGCCGCTGTGCGGGTCCAGGGTCCGCGGTGGGAGCCTGAGGGCCCGGCCCTGCTCTGGGGCCTGGTTGGCGGGCTCCGTGTCTGCCCGGGCCGCGCCGGATCGTTCTGGGTTCGGCACCGCAGGCGCAACCCCCTGCGTCCGCTCGGCCCCGGGAGGTGGTGAGACCCGCGGCCGCGCGCAGCGAGCCTAGCGGTGCCCGTGCTCACGGCGAAGGCCGTGGCTGTGCCTTCGGGATCGGCGTGGCCGCTGCTGGGCGCGCGTGCCCACATTGGGCGGGTTTTGATCGAGGGCGGGAGCAGCAGTTCCATGGCCTGGGGTTTGTCGGGACCGGCAGGCGTCAGAGCCGTTTCCGAGTTGCTGCAAACCGCGTAGCCGCTGCCTCGGGCTGTTTCGGCTGCTGGCCAGCCGCGCGCGCTGCTCTCGCGGCCGGCGTCTGGAAGCCCGGGCTCGGGGCGTCGGCGGGCGGAGGCAGGGTCGGGGGAGCCGGTCCGCGCTGCGGGCAGGAGCGAGGGCGCTGGTCCCGCGGGGCCTCATTACCCCCAACTCTACGGCGTGGGATTGGGTTTCCACACAGGAATTTTTGGGGGATGGCGGGGGATAAGCATTTAGTGTATTGCGGGCCCCGCTGCTACAGTTGTCGCCCCGGGTGGTGGGCAGGTCACCCCGCTCCCGACGGCTGGAGGCCCAGCCTGGCCCGGGGATAGGGGCGCCCGGCAGCGGGACCCTGCGGGGCCGGGTCTCCCGTGACGCCCTGCGCTCCGCGGCAGTGCTGCGATCCTTTCCTCGACATCCTTCTCATGACCTTTCATTTTCTCCCCCGAAACGAACCCTGCTCTGCCCAGCGCGGGGTTGGTCTCCGCAATGCTGCTCTCAAGGCCCACCTTCCCTCTCGGCTCAGTGAGGGGCCCCCAGCAGAGCTCAGGCAGCGGCTGCCTTTCTAACTTATTTCTACTCTGGGGCCCCCCTGGTTTCGTCCTCCTGGGCGGCATCGTCCTTCTCTCGACTGTGCTTCCACTCCACTGGCGTTTGTTCCAAACGTGGCATTGGTTCCATGTTCTGTCCACGAAGATGGAACCGCTTAGTGAGGTTTTTAAGCATTGTTCTGCTGCTGTACCTTCAGGTTCTTTTTATTTTGTCGTCAAAGCCCGTTCTCTCGGTACTTTGCTAGTTCTTCCTCTGCTAGTGAGCTCTACAGCAGACAGTTCCGAAGGTGCCATGGCCGCTACCGCGAGTGCGGAAAAGAGGACTCGGTGAGGCGAAGCCCTCTTCTTCCAGACGTCTTGGCTGCGCTTCTGTTACCCCTCTCATTCCTGCTGGAATGAACCGTGTCCAAGTTCTTTTACCTCTTGATCATTCTTTTAAAAAGATTTTTTTAAATTTTAGAGAGACAGTGGGGAGGGGAGAGAGAAACATCCATTTGTTCTTTCACTTATTTGTGCATTCACTGGCTGATTCTTACATGTGACCTGACCAGGGATTGAACCCACAACCTTGGCGAATCCGGCTGACACTCTCATCAACTGAGCTACTGGCCAGGGCTTGATTATTCTTATCAGCTGTTTGCATACCCGTGTAATCGGTTTTCTCTGTACTCCTCCGTTAATGGACATTTTGTAGCTCCCAGCAGCTGATGTTTCCTTGCACCTGGGTTCTAGTGGGTTCTAGGGTAGCAGTGTTTTTTTTTTGGTTTTTTTTTTTTAAGATTTTATATATTTATTTTTAGAGAGAAGGGGAGAGAGAGGGAGAGAAACATCAGCGTGCAGTTACCTCTCATGTGCCCCCTCTACTGGGGATCTGGCCCATAACCCAGGCCTGTGCCCTGACTGGGAATCGAACTTGTGACCCTTTGCTTCTCAGGCCTGCGTTCAACCCACTGAGCCACAGCAGCCAGAGCTAGAGTAGTGGTGTTCTTAGGGTCAGCTAGACACTTAGGAACACAGGGCAGTCGATATTTCTGTGTGAAGCCTGAACTCACAGGTCCTCCTAAACCTCTCCCTGCGTTTGAAAGAAAAAAAAATTATACCCCTTACTTTACTCTTCAAAACCAGACCTCTGGTACAACGTAGAGCTGGGTCCAGGGGTTTTTTTCTTTATCTCTGAAGAGAATGGTCTGAAAACCCTCCTTAGGACACAGTTCTTTCTCCTCAGTGACTGTAGCTCTTGAAGGTAGTATAATAATGATGTTTATAAAGTGTTCGGAATGGGTTGTGTGTTAGCTGCTAATTTAGTTAGCCATGGCAGCAAGCCCGTGATATTGTTACTATTATAGCCCCGTTTTACAGATGAGGAAACTGAGGCACAAGAACTTAAGAAATTTACTCCAGGGCCCAGAATTAGTAACTATGAGAACATGTAGAAGAATGTCCATGTTCACGGTAGCCCCAGACGGAAGCCCAGCTGTCCATCAACAGTGGACTGGATGAACACGCTCTGGCACATTCCCACAGCGGAGCTCTGCACAGCAGTGGGAATGGACTCAGGACCGCGGATATGCCCAAGTAGCAAGTGCGACGGGGACAGGAAGCCAGAGCACTTGCCTCTGTGTGCAGAATGACAGCAGACAAAACAAATCTGGGTGGGGACAGCAGTGGCTGGGGAGAAGAGGGGCCCCTGGTCGGGGACGTCTGATCTCTTTGTCTGTGCCGCAGCCACGGGGATGTGCTGACCGAGTGAGAATTAGAGATGGACGCTTCTGAGTTGGGCACTGTGCTGCGTCTACCTCTATGGCAGTTTCACTCACACAGTACCTGAGGGGTAGGAGTTTTTTAGTCTGGGAAGTTAGAGAAGATTTCTCGGAAATCAGCCTGGTATTAGTTGAAGTCTGAAGCATGATGAGGGAGGCGCTGACCTGGTCAAAGCTGGGGGTCGTGCCCCAAGCAGAGTGGGTGCGGTGTATGGAGGCTTCAGGCCTGGGGGAAGCAGTGGATCTTTGAGAAACTAAAAGGCGGCAGTAATCCCGGAGCACAGGGAGGATGTGTATAAGTGTGAGGGATGGGGCCTGGGCCGCGGCCTGGGTGAGGGTGGGGAGTGGGCAGGGTCAGCCTGTGGGACCAATGTGCAGGGTGTGTTCCCCGGGGGGCACTGCCTTTCTGTGAAGATGCCTACAGTGTGGTGAGCAGGGGGGCCAGGTGGAGGGTGGTCCCTGCAGTCTGGGGGGACAAGGACTTGTGGACTGGGATGGCCATGGTGTTCAAGTTGATATGGTTTCCAGTGCTAGGTAGCAGATGTCATAGAACTGGTGGTCCATGCAGGTGAAAAGTGGCCACGGGTTCCTGGCATGTGCACATGGGCCACCTGCACCTGAGGAGCCAGATGGTGTCAGCAAGCAAGGACTCACTGTCCAGTGTGCATAGAAGCCAGTGCTATGACATTGGCTTTTGAGGAAAGAAAAGGTTTTATCGCAAAGTCAACTGACAAGGAGACAAGACTCAACTCTTGTCTCCTTGATTGTGGGTTTGGGAGAAATTTGAGGGGTTAGGGATCACTGAGTGAGCTTTTTGGTTCCGGGTATTATTGGAGGTCAAAAATCTCTCTTCTGAGCATATTCCAGTATGACATACAGTTCTGCTTTGTTGTCCCTGAGAAACAACTCAGTGTCTTGCTAGAAACAGGATAAGGCCAGTGTGAGCTGGGCCTGGTTGAGGCACTCTCTGAGGATGACCCGTAAACACAGCCCAGCTCTGCACCTCACATTCAGTGCAGTAGTAGTAGCTGCCTACCTTCCTCCCTCTGGAGAGAGTTCAGGTTCAACGACAGCATGGAAACAGGGCCCAGTGCTGGGAAGCACAGTCCTTATTCCTGTTCTGCAGAAGAAGCTGTCTGTGCCTGTCGGCTCTGCACTCAGGGCAGTCTTGCTTTAGTGTTGCGGGGCCCGAGAAAACGTGTCCACGTGGGACCTTCCCAGAAGTGACCGCACTCTCTCCTCTTTCCCTGCCTCTATCCCTTTCCCCTGATAGGCTAAAAGAATGTTTGAAGGTGAGATGGCAAGTTTAACTGCCATCCTGGAAACACACACAGTGAAAGTGCCCAGACCTCTCAAGGTTCTCGATGCCCCGGGAGGTGGCAGCATGCTGGTGATGGAGCACTTGGACATGAAGTACCTGAGCAGGTGTGTCCTGGCACTTCCCCTCCGGTTGGCTTTGTTGTTCTCGTGAGTGGCTCCTTCACCCCTGGAGTGTGTGTTGGGGTCTAAATTTGAGGGCTGCGATGTGAGGAACCCGCAGCCCTGCCCATTATGGGTTCTGCAGATTGAGTAGCGTGTACCCTGCAGGCCAAAGGCAAACAGGAGAGGAATCTCTCAAGGTGAGGTGCTAACAAAGGATTGGGCTTCAAGCGCAGATGAGGCTGGGAAAGATCATCAGGCAGTGAGGGCCTATTGTCTTCCCTCTTGCTTCGTCACCAAAACAGACTTTATATCCTCAAAACGTTTGACCTACTTCACGTGGCCTGAGCCCTTTCAGATGGATGTGTATCTGCATTTGTGCGTGCATTTAGTGGCTGCCTTTTGGTTTCACAGTCATGCTGCAAGGCTTGGAGCCCAGCTAGCAGATATGCATCTAGAGAATAAGAAGCTTGGAGAGATACTGCAGAAGGAGGCTGGCACCGTGGGTATGACCTTTGGTGGGCCAGGAGGGACTCTGCCCAGAGGAGGATATTTGGATCTTATGGGCATTTGGGTGGGGTTGTGCCCCGGTCATCTGAGTGGGGGTCAGACCTGTGTTGATGCCTTGGGGAGGGAATGTCAACCCCAAGATGCACATTTGGGGTGCGGTGGATGCAGTGAGTACAATTACTGTGCCATAGCACAGGCGTGCTTGGAAGACAGGAGACAGTCCCTGGACCCAGTCCCATCATGTCACGGTTCCTTTACCTCTCGCTCCGCAGAAGAAAGTCTGCTGGAGTTTCCCTGGCCTTCCGTGCAGTGCCCTTTCCCCTGAGACAGATCTTAGGTGAGGCTCACAGTGACAGCGGTCACATCTGACCTTTTCAGAGCCGAGTGCTGGCAGCATTGGGAGTGTCTTCCAGCACTCCATCCTCTGATGTTTGGTGATCCACACGTGGCCCTTGTGGTACCTCTGCTCAGCAGGGTATTGGGCGGCTGAGAACCCTCTGTGCTAGGTAAACAGACCCCATCAGACTCCTGTCCTGTCAGCCTGTTTTGTGCCTCCCAAGCCACAGGCACTGGTCAGGGTTGGCTGGGGGTCTGGGGAGCTGCAGACCAGGAGGCCATTTAGAAGTAGAGCAGTTTGTCTCATAAGTGGCAGGTGCCAAGCTGGCCCTTGCCAGCCATTCTGTGCTGGGCGTCCTCTTGGTGTCTCCTGGAAAGTAGTGGGCGTCCTTGATGGTTAAGGGTGACGAACAGGCTCCAGTTTCAGGTCCTGAGGGTCTGTGGAGACCAGGGCCCTTGTTTATCTCTGGGTGGGGGCACAAGGCGGGGAAGGGCATGTTGACCTCAGGTCTCAGGGTGCTCGGAGCTCCGAGAGCAGGGCCCGAGGGAGCAAGGCAGCGAGTCGCCCACCTTGTTTCTCTTTGGCTTTCAAGGCAGAGGAGCCGGGCAGGCGGATCGGCCTTTCGTGGACCAGTTTGGGTTTGATGTGGTGACGTGCTGCGGATATCTCCCCCAGGTGAGCCACGCCTGTGCTCTTGTTTCCCAGTCAGGATAGCTGTTCAGAAACAGCTGGGGGAAGCGCACCTTCTCTTTTTTGGTGCAATGTAGTGAGTCTCAGCTCCCTGTCTTTTTTTGCTGGTTTTTAAGAGATTGATAGGAGGTTTGCCCCACCACAGGCTACACAAGCTCAGAGAAATGGAGGCCAGTGGGTTAGGAACGCTGGCTTTCAGGGTGGGCAAAAATTAGAAATTTTAAACATGTTTTATTTTAAATAGTAAGCTCTCAAAGATTGTATAACGAAAAGGGATCAAACCTTTCAGTTTTATGGTTTTGCAGTTGGCTCCCCTGGGAATTTAAGCCCAGGGAGTTCTTCTTGACTGCCAGCAAATGCAGAGTGGCTGGGATGGTGGCTTCTTGGGAGGGGACTGCTGAGTATTGGAGAAAACTTTCGGTGATTTCCTGGTGGGCAGGGGGTGCAGCAGACACGCTTCAGATTCTGGAATGTTGCGGAGGTTGTCCGGTGGACTGGCCAGTGGCCCATGGCTACGCCTCCTGCTCTGCGCTTTCCCAGAGGTGTTTCAGCTGATTCTGCTCCTTTCCGTCCCTCCTGTACCTTCCTGGCTGTGTGAGTCGTGTGCCCGTGTGGGAGGGTGCTTTTGTGTGAGAGTGCATGATACATTGTGAGAGTGCATGTGTTTGCACAATTTTCTGTCATTTGTGCCACACACTGCCCCCTGTGCCCCTCTGCTCTTCTGTGTGCCTGTCTTGTTTCCCTCCTGGGTGGCCAGTACTTGTGGCTGGGACGTCCCCTCACTGGTCTTTTGGAATAGGGCTCCACATGACTTCCCACATTATTGCTCGGGAGGGGGCAGTGCTAGCTGCTTGGGAGGAGCTGAAGAGGGGTCCTCTGTGGCCAGGCAGATGGACAGAAGTGAGCCACAGGTCAGAGAAGGCCAGCCAGCTCTGGCCTCTGTGCTCCTGTGTGAGCATAGGTGGAAGGAAAACATCCTAGAGCCCTTCCAAGTGCACCCTGTTGCTCTGCACTGAGGAGGCTCCCCTTGCTTCCCACTGCTCCTGGGACAGGCTCTATGATCCCCCCACGTCCACGAGGCCCTGTGCTGTCCTGTCAGCTCCTACCCCTTCCACACCCGTCGCTGCAGTGGTGCCTCTCATGATGAGCTCTTCCCACTTTGGGGTACCCATTTGAGCTTTGGCATGTCCGTCTGAACTCTGCTTTCTCCTTGGCTGTTGCCTGTGCAGGTGAATGACTGGCAGAGGGACTGGGTCACATTCTATGCCCAGCAGCGCATTCAGCCCCAGATGGACATGGTGGAGAAGGGCTCTGGGGACAGAGAGGCCCTCGAGCTCTGGTCTGCTCTGAAGGTGAGTGAAGCCCCGCTGCACCCTGTGCCTGCCACACCCTGCAACCCCAGTGGGGGTGGTGCCAAGGCAGGCACAGCCACTGTGGGTGTGGGTGTGGATAGGAGGCGAGTGGGGCTGGCCAGGAGGATGTCCTGGCACCCTGCATGATCCGTGCATGGATGTGCACATCTGTGTGCTGTGTTGTGCTCGGGCATGCAGGACCACACTCAGAAGAGCATCTGCATCCCTCCTGTCTGCATTGCTCACTCAGCTGAGGCTGCGTTTCCTTCCTGCAGTTGAAGATCCCTGACCTGTTCCTTGATCTGGACATTGTCCCAGCCCTGCTCCACGGAGACCTCTGGGGAGGAAACGTAGCAGAGGATTCCTCGGGGCCCATCATTTTTGACCCAGCTTCTTTCTATGGCCACTCAGAGTATGAGCTGGCAATAGCCGGTATGTTTGGGGGCTTTAGTAGCTCCTTCTACTCGGCCTACCACAACAAGATCCCCAAGACCCCCGGATTTGAGAAGCGCCAGAAATTATATCAGCTCTTCCACTATTTGAACCACTGGAATCATTTTGGATCAGGGTATAGAGGGTCCTCCCTCAATATCATGAGGAATCTCATCAAGTGAGCTTGCTCTCCTCTGGAGGGAGGCCGGTGTGAGGAGTCTGCCCGAGCCTCCAGTTCAGGTGTACCAGATCCTAGCCCGGTGCCTGCGGCCAGCCCCTCTTGCTCCTCCACAGTCCTCTTCACACACCTGGGCAGCTTCAGACCAAGTTTGCAAGCCCTGGGAAGTACATAGTGTCTCAGAAGAAAGGTCATCCTAAAGTTGTACATTTTGTTAGTCTTCATAGCTGGATAAGCCACACTAGCAAGGTGATGTGAGCAGAGGGACCTGTGGAGCATGGGCCACATCGAGCCACACAGCTGCCCCAAAGGTAGAGAAGGGAAGTGGCCGGTGCCCCATGCACTGCTGCTGAGGGCACCTGCCACCAGCCCCTCCCGTCTCGTTTCCAGGAGCAACCCTGAAGTTCAGGATGAAGCTACTCAACGGCTAAGGCATGGGTTTAGGCACAAAACCGTCTTTCTAGGAGCATCTGACAATGACTAGTCCCGACACTGACCACATTCCCTATGCTTTCTGTGAGACCTCTGGACCAGCCGCAGGCTGAGCAAGTCTGAGAATGATTTTAGGAGTGACCAAACTGCCAGCTTCTGGGTGTCCTCAGTACATTTAGGAGCCATTGAATTGCTTATTGCAGCACCCCATCTTGTCTGCCGCTTCCTTTGCATCGGGTACAACCAGTACTAAGCCCGTGTCTTCCCTCCTTTGCAGGACAGGGAACATTCATGAAGGGCATTGATGCTACTGAATCCTTTTGCGTAAACTTTCAGTGGTTTCAATGATGCCAGAGACTGTTTTCCTCCTTTGAATTGTAATTCAGTGTTTTTCCTAGCTGTTTGCCAAGAAACCTTTGTAATGTATCATCACAATAAATTGTTTCTTAAAAGAGTGATTCTTTCCCCTTGACTTTGTTGAGTAAGAGGATGGCTTCAAAATAAGGGCAGGCGTGGCCTGAGGACTTTCTCATGTTTGACCCGGATGCAGTTTAACTGCTGTTTCCAGAGCAGTGAAGGGAGGTCAAAAGCAACTGTCGAATTTCGGGAGGGAGCCCATCTGTGGCCCCAGTGAGGTCTGAGCTCAGCAGCGTTAGGGCGCCCTTGGGCTGCCTATGGCGGGTTGGAGGTGGGCTCTTCGTTTTTCTCCTGTGTTTTTGTTCCTGTGACAGGTCTGGCCGTGGTGTGATTCAGAAGCAGAACAATGCTTCAGAGGTCTGGTTTTTGTGGGAAGGGAAAGAGGGCTGTGAGGGTTTTTTTTAGTTTTGGGGAGGAAGAAAAATGGGGAGAGCAAGATTTGTTCCACTTATAGATGCGTTCATTGGTCGATGCCTGTATGTGCCCTGACCAGGGATCGAACCTACAACTTTGGCCTTTCCGTGAGCTCTCACCCACTGACCGCCCGGCCAGGGCTGGACTGTGACTTTTAAGAGCCTGTGGTTGTGGGACTTTCACACCTAGTGATTCCTAGACTGCCATGGGCCAAGGTTTTGGCTTATTTTTTCCGACGCTGGGGAAAAACTGATACCTGTCTCTGAGGGGCAGGGTGCCTGAGCCAGCTTCATCACAACAGCACGTGTGCTGTGGCGCTGTTCATGCGGACCTGCTCGCTGGCCAAGATGGTTTTGGGGTGGAGGTTTTGGGGGTATGGCTCAGGGCTGCCCTTCCCTTCCGTGGTTGGTCAAGTTGGAGCGGGTCAGCGGGCAGACACTGCATGGAATGTGTAATTTTTCCGATGGCAGATCTTAAAGGAAGTGTCTTCATTTCATGTTCCTGCAATTCATGGGAGCCACCGAGTAGGTGAGTGCCCAGACCGGCATTTTGGGAACCTAGAGTCAGTGGTGAGAGGAAGGGATGCCTTCTGGCTTCCCTGGCAGGCCCTTCTGGGTTCGGAGAGTCTGAGACAGGGGAGGCAGCCTCCCCTGGTGGCTGGTCGCCCCAGGAAGTGACAGGCCATGGGGCTGTCAGACTAGAAGAACGCCCCTGGCCCCGTCCTGAGAGACTCCTCTTGGTGCTGGGCCAGGTGCAGGGAATGGCAGATTCTGCCCCACAACGGCCTCGGGCCCCGACTTCACGCAGAGACAGCACAGCGTTACCAGGAAGGAGCCGAGGCCTGAGCTTTCCCGGACATGCTGGTCTTCCCGGGAAACCCGTCAGGAGGGTCACTGACGGCCTTTGTGATGGTGCAATGTTTCAGCTTTTTAACTTCTCAGTTTGTTGCCATTGTTCGCTCTAAAATACTTTTGTACCTAATTTTACATTCATAACAAAAGAGTGTAAGCCTCAGGCCAGGAGGCCCCTGGGCCCACCAGAGCTGCTCTCCACCTTTCACGTGTCCCCTGGGGGCGAGCTTCTGTTTTCTGGGTTCCTGGCCTGGCTGACCTGGCACAGATGGGGGTGGGGTGGCAGGAGATGAGGTTTTGATTTAGGGGAATAATTTCAGGGGACAGTTGTGTGATGGTGTCCTGACAGAGGCCGGCCTCCTGTCTGCAGAGCAGCCTCTGCAGAGTCTGGATGGATGGGGAGATTCGGCTCCATCTGTGGGCTGGTGGTGGTCACAGACGAGCCAGGAGAGGTTCCTCCCTTCGGGTGGCTGTGAGCATTGCAGGGAGATGGCTGCTGCCCCAGCCCTCCCGGGTCTCACCACTGGGACAGTTGTACTTATTTCTTACTGAAAATGGGGCTATTATATCAAAACACCTCATCGTCTGCCCTGACGCATGTGGCTCAGTGGGTTGGGCGTCACCCCACAAGTGGAAAGATTGTGAGTTCCTTCCCGACCAGGGCCCATGCCTGGATTGTGGGCTGGGTCCCCTCCCACCTGCTCCGACCTCAAGCACATGTGTGCATAGGTGTGTGTATGTCTCTGTGCACACAGGTACGTGTGTGTGGACAGTTCCCAGGGCGGCGGCCTCTATAATCAGGAGTCCCATTTGCAGGGTGGGGTCAGCCTGGTGGTATCAGGAGCCCCAGAGCTGCCTCTGAGGCTATGGGAACTGGGTGCCCTGAGGAGCCAACTCAAGCCAGTGGTGGGTGTCCTTGGGCGGAGCCTGGGCCTGGCAGGACGAACTTGAGACCAATCCCTGCCCGCCCCAAGCCATGTCCTCTGGCCTGCTGATGGAGAGGGGTCCAGGTCCTGTGTGGGCTCAGGAAACCTCTGTGTGGGGGGGTCGGGCCCCACAGACCCCATGGTGTGAACCCCACCCCACTATCTAGGCACACTGGCTACGCAGACACATGGGGAATGCCCCACTTCTGTCCCCCTATCTGAGCCTTCCCCTCCCGCCCTTCTCCCTCCTTCCCTCGGAAAGGAGGGGCCAGGAGGCGGGGCCTGGGAGGTGGACACCCACCTGCTGGCTTAAGCACCCGTCTCCGCCCCCACGGACAGCGGCCTGGGCAGTGGCGAGCTCGCGTCCCAGGCTAGGGAGTCGGCGCCATCCCCAGGTCCCTCCTCGCGTCCTCAGACCGCCCCCTCCCCCCAGCGCCCCGTCCCTGAGTTCCGTGTGTCCCCCGCTTCCATGGAGCAGCTGCTGCGCGCTGAGCTGCGCACCGCGACCCTGCGCGCCTTCGCAAGCCCGGGTGGGGGCTACATCAGCGAGGGGCGCGCCTATGACACAGACGCGGGGCCAGTGTTTGTCAAGGTCAACCGCAGGGCGCAGGTGCGGGTACTGGAGAGGGGGAAGAGGTTGGGTTGCAAAGAGAATGGAAAGAGGAGAAGGGTGGGAAGCGGGGGAGGGGGTGGACAAAGTGGGCCAGGGCGTGGTGAGGGGGTGTGAGGAAGGGGACGCGAGGCAGGGGCGCAGGCCGACGGTGGCCCCTTCCTGGGTCAGGCCTGGCGTCACTGCCCCCGGGTCAGCCTGTGGCCTTGGAGTGGAGCTCTGCGGGCCAGTGGGGCTCCAGCATTTCCTGCGGGGTCCTGGGGTTTTATCCGCTGCAGGATTAGTAATTCTTGACCTTTCACCTGCCTGTGTGATTTTTCGGTTGTTTGATTTAATTTCCACAGGACGTGAGGCTTGGAGCCCTGGGCTGCTTCTGCCACTCTCCTGCCCCAGGGTCCAGGCTCCCTGTTCCCTCTACTCACAGGCCCTGCTGGTGTTTGCACCTGGTTCCATCTCCTGCTTGCACTATTTTTGTTAAATACTTGTATATATGAGAATACAGCGTTTTCCAAGTGGAGAGAGTTGGCCACAGTAGGTGCACCCAGGCCCTGAGAGCAGGCCTGGCCCCTTTGGGGTCTGGCAGTGGGGGCAGGGGGTACTGGCTGTGGGCTGGAGGGAATCCAGACAGACCATCCCAGTGCACCGCCGCACTGTGCAGATCTGGGAGGGACCAGAATGAGGACTGGCGCAGCATTCCTGCTCTGTGGGCCCAGGAACTGTTGAGGAGTCTGATTTCAGAAGCAATCCCTCCGAAGGAGAAGCCCTACTCATGGGAAAGCAGTTTGGGGTTCAGGGTTCAGGCTGGCTCTGGAATCTTCACAGCTGGACCCTGGAAGCTTTGCCAGGCTGGGACCCCACCGTTCATGCTTGAAACTCTTGATGCCAGCACATAGCAGGGGCTCAGTGAATGCAGGCGAGCAGGTGACAAGTGCAGCGCTTGGGGTGCTGGCCGCCACTTTGCAGGACTCCAGGCGTTGGGGAGACACTGCTAGGAGGACACCTCGCCTAGTTTTCCCCATGGGCATTTTGAATTAAAGGGTGGATTCTTTTGCTATGTGGACGTAGATGCTCTGGTCTCACCCACGAGGTTTGATTCTTCAGCCAGAGGTGCTTACACACTACAATAATAAACACATTAAAAAAATTATTTATTTTGAGAGAGGGGAAGGGAGGAAGAAAGAGGAGAGAAACATCACTGTGTGGTTGCCTCTCGCATGCCCCCTACTGGGGACCTGGCCCGCAGCTCAGGCATGTGCCCTGACCGGGAATCAAACCAGCGACCCTTTAAAGGTTCGGAGGCCGGCATTCAGTCCACTGGGCCACACCAGCCAGAGCAATAAGCACATTTTTAACTGGGGCGGAGTGTACCTATGGTGAGAGTTCCTCAACTTTGTGGGGTGGCTTATCTTTTTCCAGAGTGGGGTGCACGCCTCCTTCCCAGCCCCTGGCCCTGCTGGGCGTTGGTCTCTGGGGAGCCCTGGACCAAAGGCCAGGCCCCGCTGACCTCCTGGCCCCGACCTCCCCCTGCCCGGGTCACTGATGCCTGCCACCCCAAGCCACCCTAGGCCCTCTTCCCTTTCCTGTGATTGCTCCAGGCAGTGAGGGGGTGGACGACCTGGAAGGGAGCCCAGGGTAAGCACCAGATCCTCCACTAACCCACACTCTGAGGCATTCCCCCAGCTTCCCCAACACCCTGTGGACCCCCAGCCCCACTGGAACCTCCCCTGTGGCCTGTGCTTCCTCCAGTCTCTTTCAGAGCCAGTGCTCCCTGCAGGGGTGTCTGCATCCTGCCCATTCCAAGCCCCAGCTCAGCCTTACCCTGGTAGCCCCTCCCACCCAAAGGGGGCCACATTGCACCCACTTCTGAGGGGCTGATGCCTTGCTCCCCAGCCGGGTTTCAGTAACTGACGGTTCTGGGTGCTTGTGATCCCTCGTGGTGGCTTCTGTTCAGGGCTTTGAACCACAGCCGGACTGCAGAGGCCTCTTTTGGAGTGGGAGCTCATGGCCGTGTTCTGGACACAGGCCCGGCAGATGTTTGAGGGGGAGGTGGCAAGCCTGGAGGCCCTCCGGACCACGGGCCTGGTGCGGGCACCTCAGCCCATCAAGGTCATCGACCTGCCTGGGGGTGGTGCCGCCTTTGTGATGGAGTACCTGAAGATGAGGAGCTTGAACAGGTGAGAGAGAGTGAGAGCGAGCAGCCTCTTGCTGAGCTGCCCTTGTAACTCGGTCTGGTTGCCAGGGGCAGCGGTCCCACCTGCCATTCCTAACGGTAATGAGGAGCTCTCGATTTGTGGGGGAGGACTGGTGAGGCTGGCGTGGTGCCAGTGAGGCTGCGTCAGAGCCGTCCCTTGCCCGTGCTGTAGAGTGAGGTTTGGTCTAGTGATAGCTGAGGCCCTTACATTTCTAAAAATCATTAAAATTATATATACTCACCGTAAAGAAAGAAAAGTAGGAAAATACAAACTCATGTAAAGAATCCATAAAGCCGCCCATGAGTCCACCAGCAGGCGCCAGCCACCACTCACATTTGGGGCATTACCATCTGTGCCACTGTGTGCTCACGGCCCGAAGTCTAGCCAGTCCCCTTTTGTCCCCTTGTGGCTGACCCCCTTTTACCCTCTCTGTCTGCCCCCATCCCGTCCCTCTGATCTGGTCTTTTTCTTATATGTGACTTATGTTGGTTTTACAAAAATTGGGATATGGTTTTTAACATTACTTTCTGAGCATTTGTTCCACGATTCTCAGCACTCCCTACGGCTTCTGTTGACACCCACCTGCTTCCCACCTCGTGGCGATTTGACACTATTTTCTGGAAAGGGTCACTGCCTGCCATTTGTTTCCCACTTTTTATAGCATGGAGAGTAGTTTTGAGGCATTTAAAACATTTCTAAAAGTGGAACAAGGTAGCTGGTTGTTGATAGTTCTTACTTTAATGGGCTGCATTTCTTCTTTCTTCAGTCAGGCATCGAAACTTGGAGACCAGGTGGCGGATTTGCACCTTCACAACCAGAAGCTCAGGGACAAGTTGAGGGAGGAGGAGAACACAGTGGGTGCGTTCAGATCATCTCTGTGCGCCCTTGGCCCGGGTGCACCCACCCTGGACTGGAGCTCCGGGTGACATTTCAGTCATCTCCCCCTATGCTCAGTGCGAAAATGAGGTTGTTGAGTAGGAGTTTTGATGGAGCTGATGAGCAAGTAGAGTGGGCTCCTGACCCCTTTTATACCCAGCCCTGCTGTCCAGGGTGTCAAGGCCAAGTGTCCTGGCTGACTCTTGTGCTGCTTAACTGCCAGCCTGGGTGGTATGCCCTCAGACCACCCGCATTCCAGCAGGGCAGCCAGGCCTGTCCTGACGCGGGGCCAGGGCCTGGTGTTTAAGAGAAAGACAATGTCTCTTCCTTTCGGTAGGCCGGAGGGCGGAGGGCGCCGAGCGCCAGCACATGAGCAGGTTCGGCTTCCACACTACGACATGCTGCGGCTTCATCCCACAGGTGAGTGCTGGGGTCGGCATGTGCCTGCTGAGCCGATGGCTGTTCCCAGCACCCTTGTGCTGGGTGCCCCCCTGCCCCGTGTGTGCGCAGTGTGCCTGTCCCTGCCCACCGGGAAGACTGACCCCCTGACTTTTGAGAACAGAGGGTGAGCTGTGATACCTGGGATGGGGAGTCCAGCTTGGGGGTGGGAAGCCATGGGGCAGGTGGGGGAGCATTCCAAGCAGAGGGAACAGCAGGCTCAAGGGCCATATTTCACGAAGGCGCATGATGAATGGCGGGCTGGGTGGGGGACAGAAGCAGCATGTGAGGTCAGGGAATAAGTCTTCGTCACTCAGTCCCTCTCCTGGGGCCTTTGCTGCGCCCTAGGCACCCTTCCAGGTGCTTTATCCTGCTCAGCTTGCCCAATTGCTGCAGCAACCTGATAAGGTGGGTCATACTGACCCAGTGGGTAGATGAGGAAGCTGATGCGCAGAGAAGCCAAGCAATGATCCTGAGGTCGTGTGGCTAGTCAGTGGAGGCTCCAGGATTTGACCCAGAGCCTGGCTGCCGACTGCCACACTACCTTGTGCCTCTGTCAGGGTGAAAGGAGGTCCCTCCACCAACTGCACTCCCCGGTGGCCCTGCCTTTGGTAGCTCAGGGGAAGGTCATGGCTTCCCGTGGGTGAGAGGGCCATGGCCTCTCTGTCCAGGTGGATGGACTGGGCTAGCCATTGCTGACCAGTGCTCCCAACACTCAGCTTGTACCTGTATGACCTGGTCATTCAGGAGGAAGACAGAGCTTCAGGCACTGGGGCCTGGGTATGCCTTCAGGGAGCCAGGGATGGCCACCCCATGGCCCTCAGGCTGTTTGGAGCAGGGCCTCCCCACCTGCCCTCAAGGTGCACCCAGCCCCAAGGGGGTGAACCCGGGGGGCTAAGTGACCACAGCACTCAGCACAGGGAGTGTCTCCAGAGCTGACCGGGAGACAGGAAGCCTCTCTGAAAAGCTCCTCTGCAGTTTCACAAAGGAACTCTTTGTGTAAAATCAGCTTTGCACCTTAAAAAACAAAACAAAAAACTATTAAGGTATAATTGACACAAAAGGAATGGCACCTATTTAAAGTATACAGTGTGGAGAGTTTTGGCCTGTCCATACACCCGTGAACCTCTCACCACAGTCGGGGTGATGAGCCCGTCTATCACCCCCAAAAGTGTCCTTTTCTCTCTCCCTCCTGACTTTCCCTGCTGCTGGCCACCACTGAGCTGCTTTCTGTCACCACAGATAAGTTTGCGTTATGTGGAGTTTAGTGTAAATGGAACCATACCGTATATACCCTTTGTCTGGGCTCTTAGCAGAATCACTTTGATGTTCACCCGTGTTTCCGCGTGTGTCTATGTCCACTATATGCAGAAACCTCAGTCTGTTTTGTCTGTTCACCAGTTGATGGACAGATGGGTTGATTCCAGGTTTTGCTTTCACCAAAAAAAAAAAAAAGCTGCTATGAACCTTTGCAAACAAGAGTTTGTGTGGACAAATGCTTCCATTTATCTTGGGTAAATAAATACCTGAGAGGGAAATTGCTGGGTCATATGGTAGGTTCATATTTAACTTTTTAAGAAACTGCCTAGACATTTTCCAAGTGCTGTACTGTCTACGTTTCTACCAGCGGCGTATGAGAGTTCCGGTCCCTCCACGTCCTCACCGCACGTGGCAGTTCCCGTTTTAAAAACCGTAGTGGTTGCAGTGAGTGTGAAGTGCTATCTCACTGAAGCTGTTCTCCCCGAGGAGCGGTGGTTTGGGGCGTCTCTTCATGTGCTCGTTTGCCACATAAGAGGGGTTTAAATGTTTAGGGTTATTGTGTCCTCTTCATCAGTTGCCCCCTTCGCTGTGCATGACTTTCCTTCCCGTACTTGGTGATGTTGTGTGGAAATCTACTTTGTTCAATGGTGACAGAGCCACTCCAGCTTCCTTCTGTCTAGTGTCAGTGTGGCACACCTTGTCCATCCTTTAACCTCGCTCTGTGTGTGCATGTGAAGTGAGCTTCTTCTCCACAGCTTACACTTGGGTCTTGCTTCGTTTGTCCAGCCTGCCCATGCTCGTCATTGAACTAGGGTATCTAGACCGTTCTCATTTAATGTGCTCATTCACACAGTTAGGTTGGATCTGTCATCTTGCTATTTGTTTTTTCATTTGTCCTGTCTGTTCTTTGTTCCCCTTTTCCTCTTTATCTTCTCTCTTTTGTTTTTTATTTATTTACTTTTAGAGAGAGGAAGGGAGGGAGAAAGAGAGGGAGATAAATATCAATGTGTAGTTGCCAGTTGCCTCTCGCACGCCCCCTACTGGGGAACTGGCACGCAACCCAGGCATGTGTCCGAACTGGGAATTGAACCAGCGACTCTTTGGTTCATAGGCTGGTGCTCAATCCACTGATCCACACCGGCCAGGGCTTTTCTCTCTTTTGGATTAACTGTGTATATTTAATGATTCTACCTTATCTCCACTGTGGGCTAGCTGTAATATTTGCTATGTTCAGCGGTTGATCCAGGATTTAGGCAGGTTCTGTGTGTAGCTATCCTGTGACCGCCAGCCACAGCGTCAGCCTCTTTTCCCTTGCTGCCTAGGTGAATGAGTGGCAGGACGACTGGGCGACCTTCTTCACCCGGCACCGGCTCCAGGCACAGCTGGACCTCATCGAGAAGGACTATGCTGACCGAGAGGCACGAGAACTCTGGTCACAGCTGCAGGTGGGCATGGCAGTCATCCTCTGAGAAAGAAGCTGTCTTCCTGGGAGTCCGCCACATTGATGTGGGGCCCTCTGGAGTTGGGGCCAGTGAGCCCTGGAGCAAAGCTAGTCAAGCTGAGGGCTCATGGTGCCTGACAACAGACCTGATGGGGAAACTGGGAGGGGTGGGACTTCAGGACATGCTTGTCCCCTGAGTGTGCCTCTCGCATGCTAGGTCACCAGGTTCTTAAACCTCAGACCTTGCTCATGTGAAACACAGGGTCTTAAACAGTGGCATTTACTATTACTTTCTTATCCACTTTTACCCTGTTCTTCCTTTTCTGCCAAAGCATGATGTTTCACCTCTTAGAGCAGATGGGGGCAGCAGATGCCTGAGGGGCTGGTTTCAAAACACCCAAAATGTTAAGATTGCAACTTGAATATCAATCTAGGGTGAGCATGCATCGAAGAAGTGCTTAACTCTTCAATGAGGTAAATGGTAGGACACAAAAGAGGTGCAGATACAGGTGCTGTGAAATAAAAGACAAGTGGAGAAAGTTTGCTAAGGTAGGCACAAAGCAACTTTGCGGAAGTTACATGTCCCTTATTCTGTAGGACGTTAAAACCATGACCTGAGGCCCAGCATTGTATGGAAGTCATTAGTGCTGTAGAGCTTCTGGGCTTGAGTCTGTGGTCAAGGTGAAGACAAAGTTATACTTCCCTGGGGCGGGAGGGTCCTTATCCCTGGGCTTGCTTGGATCCTGAACAAACATGAGGTCATTTTGCCTTAGTCCCTGTTTTGGACGAGGAGACTGGCTGATAGTCCCATGGTAACTAGTGTCCAATAATTATTTCCTTAGGTGAAGATCCCGGATCTGTTTTGTGGTGTGGAGATTGTCCCCGCCCTTCTTCATGGGGATCTCTGGGCAGGAAATGTGGCTGAGGATGACTCCGGGCCCATTATTTATGACCCAGCTTCCTTCTATGGCCATTCTGAGTTTGAACTGGCAATTGCCTTGATGTTTGGTGGCTTTCCCAGGTCCTTCTTCACTGCCTACCACCGGAAGGTCCCCAAGGCTCCAGGGTTTGACCGGCGGCTGCTGCTCTACCAGCTCTTTAACTACCTGAACCACTGGAACCACTTCGGGCGGGAATACAGGAGCCCGTCTCTGAGCACCATGAGGAAGCTTCTCAAGTAGCAACCTGCCTGTGCCCCTGCCCACCTGTTCGCCTGCTCAGCAAACACCTGGGGGCAGCAACAGCAGGGCCAGCTGTAGGGGCTAACTAATAAAGCCAGTGGGGGGGCTTCTGGGATGGAACTGCTATGCCTGACATTCACCTGTGTCTCCATCCTCCATGCACGTGGGTGTCTACAGGGTGTCCAGACCACCTGAAAGCTCTCCAGTGGACTCATTACGTGTCAGTCTGGGGGGTATTTGAAGTTTGGATATTTTCACGATACTTGTGTAGAAATTCACACAGATTTGAGGGTTGTTTATGTGAAGATGGTGTCCCACCCCTGTGGACATGGGGCTCCTGTTTTAGCTCAGACAGAGTGGGGACCATGAGTTGTGCCCCACTTCATAAGCACCTCTGGGCATGGGGGGGCTCCAAGTCCACCTCTGAGGTGGGACAGATGCAAGGAAGGGCCCGGATGTTGTGGGGACCTATGTTCGGGCTGCAGCCACTGCCCAGCCCCTCTCCTCTCCATTTTTCAGCTGGTGTGTTTTCCGCGGGGAAAAAAGGGAGGGGGACGGCAGGGAGAGAGGCTTTGGGCACTGGGGTGTGCCCCACAGCCAGGACATCTGTGGTGTACAGGGTGGTTGAGATGTCCAGGGTGTCCTTTGTTCAGGATGTCAGGCTGTCTGGGGACAGGCAGTGCCTGGTAGTGTTTCTGGGGCATCCACGTCCCACTTGTGTGGCTCTAAGGTTAGGAGGCCACATGATTACCACTCCTCGAATAATTACCCATTAATTCATGGCGGTAGGAGCACCCAAATTTCTCTTTTCTGTGAAGTGTGGTTGTCTAGCGGGATTCATCCCCAATGGAGAGAGGAGCCTATTGAAGGCTTTATAGAAAAAGTCCCACCCCAAATGCTTCCTTCTAGACATCTGACTATCTCAAACACAAATTGCCATCGTGGGCAGAAGCCACATCCGCAGGACGTGATAGCTGGAGCTCCAGTGGGCAGAGGCGGCCAGGGCGGCTGCAGGACCTGCGGTGATGATTGATGGGTGCTGGGGGCCGCGCGGCATAGGGCATGAGGGAGCCGATGGGCCCAGGCCTGGAGAGTCTCCTCCAAACCGCAGCGTGGGCTGCACCCCAGCCACGCCCCCAGGACCAACATCCCTACTAACTCAAACCCCACCGCCCCGACCCACGAACCCAGCCCCCCCGACTCCGCCTCCTCCACGGGACCTGGACCGCCCTGACTCCACACTCACCCCCTGGCCTAGATCCTCGACTCCGCGGGGACCCCACCCGCTCCCGCACCCCAGCTTCACGCCCTCTGGGCTCCGCTCTCCCGGGCCCCGCCCCTCTCCGCCCGAGCTCGGCTTCGCCTCCGCGCGCCCTGTTTTGACGGCCGGCGCGCGCCGTAGCGGGCCCGGCGCGTGAGGTCAGAGGTCGCTGGGCGGGGTCTGCGTCGGCTGCTCTTTCAGCGCCTCAGCGGTCCCTTGCGTCCAGCGTCTCGCGTCCCGGTGCCGAGGATGGGTCTGAGCGAGGAGCCGCCCGCGGACGCGCGGGAGGATGGGCTGGAGGACGAGTCGGAAGACGGGGTCCTGGCCCACGGCGGCGCCCTCGAGGCTTTCGGCGACAGCGCGGAGGCACGCGCGCTGCTGGGCGGCTTGCGGGAGGTGCTCGGGGACCGCGCGGCCCAGGAGGGCGTCCTGCAGCGGTTCCGTGGTGCGTGCTGTCTCGGGGGCAGGCAGAGGGCTCTGGCGCTGCCCGGTGCGCCCTGGGCTGGATCCGCTTCCTTTCCGGTGTGACCGTCTGGGAGTCGCTGTGGTGCGGGGGCGGCCGCGCCCGGGGCGGAGGGTGGCCGTGTGGGCCCGGGACCTGCCTCCTCGCTCCGCTGCTACGGCGAGCTCGGGTCCTCGGACCGTGCGGGGCCCCGGGGCAGGGAGCGGGGAGTAGGAGCGGTGGCGGAAGCCGGTGCCTGACAAAGCTGCTTCAGCTGACAGCCTCCCGTGCAGGTTCCCGAACCGCGTGCCGGCCGGATGAAGGGCCGGGTAGGGTTCTGGGCGTGCTGCCCCCTCTCCCGGGGCTGAACTCCGGGAAACAAGGAAGGAAGGATTCCTGCCGCTGCCGGCAGAGGGGGGTGAGGACACCTGAGGGGCTCTCCGCGCCTTCGGGAGCCGTGGCCGCGCCCGGGAGCTCACGCGAGGCCGAGGAGCGGTGGCGCCCGGAGGGCGGTGCTCGCCTGGGGCTGTGTCGGGGTCAGCGCCGGAGCAGGGACGCTCTCGCGGTCCCCCTGTCCGGTGTGTCTCGCTGCGCCTGCCGGGGTTTCAGGCCGGACCCTCGGACCAGCTCCTGGTCCAGGAGAAGCTGCGAGCGGCGGGGGGGCGTGTCCCCGCGGCCCTGGGGACGCAGCTGTTCCTGGACCGTCACCCGGCGTGTGGGGTGGTGCGTGGCGCTCGTGTTAGTAGAGTTTAGTCATTCACTGAAACTGTTTGCGGACCCTTTTAGCTAAAACTTCTGCACAGCTTGTCTTCTGTGGGCTGCCGTGAGCGACAGCCGTCCGAGCTCTCCCAGGGCGCTGTGGCTGGCGGGGTGGACATGGCTTGGGCCCGGGCGGCGGGTCCCTGGGTGGGCTCCTGGCTCTGCTCCTCCAGCTGGTTGGTACACAGCCCTGACTCCGTTTCTGTCTGTCTGTCCGCGGGGTCAGCCCGTCCTCTGGCTGCGCAGAACTGCCTGGAGGGCGGGCGAATATCCAAGAGCCTGGGGAGCCCACGTTCCCGCTCCTGTGAGGTGGCACGTGTGGAGGGGCGGTAGCTGCAGCTGCAGGTGCAGCTGCAGGGTTCAGGAGGTCTGGCTGGGAGGGCGTGTTGCTGGGGCGTGGGGAGTGAAGGAGGGGAGGGGGCTGTGTTTAAGGAAGAGGAGAGGGGAGGAGGGAGGAGGAAGGGTGCTGAGGAGGTGGAAGAGGACCTGAGAGGAAGCCCAGCGAGCCAGGAGCACCAGGCCGGGCCCAGGGCTCTGGGGGGCTGCCCTGGAAGTCAGGAAGGGAAACTCCAGTGTTTCCAGGCTCCTGTGTGCGTTGGCCTCAGTCATGTTAATTCTCACGTTTTTCTTTTCAGCAATAATGGACAAATACCAGGAGCAGCCTCACCTGTTGGATCCACACCTTGGTAAGAAGAGGGGCTGATGACTTTGATTCTGGTCACTCAGCTACAGGTGGTCCAAGCGGCTTGGTGTGCGTGCCTGCTTGCGTGCCCGCAGAGGGTGTCGGCACGAAGAGCCTGGGTCCCACGTATCCCTGGAGGCTGTGGGCAGTGCCTTGGGGCTGCTCTCCTCTGCTGCTGGGAAAGGACCTGCCTTTGCTCTCCACGTGCGCCTCACCCTGTCCGCCTCCCGTGTGTGTGCGTGCACAGGAGCAGGTGCTTTCGGTGGGTCACCACTTGGTCCTCACAGCGCTTGAGGCGGGTGCTCCCAGGAGCACAGCTTGGGTTTCCATAACTGTGGGGTCTTGTTTACTTGTTTTTAGGAAGGGGAAGGGAGGGAGAGAGGGGGAGAGAAACATTAGTTGCCTCTTGCATGCACCCCGACCGGGACCGAACCTGCATCCTGGCACTTGAACTGGTGACCTTTTGGTTTTCACGATGCCCAACCAATGGAGCCACACAGGTCAGGGCATGTTTCCATAACTTTAATGCGGGAGAGTGATCTTTTGGTATCTTCTCTTTTTTTATTTTTAATAACCTATTTTTTTATAACCTATTTCGTACTGATAGCAGTTTTTTTTCCCCTATAAAAAGTAATACATGCTTCTGGCGGTGAACTTGGGAAGGAGGAAGGCAGCAGTAGTAATTTGAGTTGAAAGGGAGGGTGGGGCAGAGGATCCACAGGAGCCAAGAGCCAGACCACCTGGATTCATGTCCCAACCCCACCACTCTGCTGCTCTCCGTCTGGGTCTCCTCACCTGTGAACCGGGGTTGTCAGCACTGCCTGCCCCCCCCAGGGCTGTTGAGGAGTAAGGGTGTGAATGTGTAGGTACCAAGGGTTAGCTTTATCGTGCACACGTGTGCCTTCTAAAAGTGGGCTGGTGCTGTGCATGTTCAGCTAACCAACAGGTTTTGTAGAAGGTGAGCTTTCTGAGCTCTCTACATCTCAGGCACGGCAGTCCTTGGTCTGTAGCCTGGCTGGTGAGATGGGACCCGCATCCAGTGAGGTCAGGCCCCAGGTCTGAGTTTCTGTTTCAGGAGCCTTTTTCCCCAGAAAAGTTTCTCGAACCTGATGTTTCACGAGGGTGTGACCTGTTCCAGGCCATCTTTTCTTGCACTGGGCAGTTTTAGGCTGAAGACTCGTGTCCTTCAGCGTGAGGAGCTTTGCTTCTGGAGTGTGTTTGGTTATTTCTCTGCTTCTACTCTTTCTGGTGCACCAGGGAACTGGATGTTGACTTTTGCAGGAGTAACCCTCTGGGTCCCCTGGCTTTCCCTCAAAGTTCTGCTGTTTGATCTTTGTTTCGCACATGGAAGCTGTTTCTGAATTTATGTTGCTAGTTGTTTTTACTTTCTGAGAGCTCTCATATTGATTCTGTATCCTGCATCTTTGCCGAAGTCACTTACTCTGATACTTTTTTTGGCGTGTATAGGCGTCGCTCTGTGCAGTATGTCATCTGCAAAGAATGAGAGTTTTGCTGCTACCTTTCCAACCTGGATGCCGTTTCCCTCCTGCTGTTGGACTGCGGTGGCTGAGACTTCAGCACCATGCTGTGGACTAGGCGTGGTGACGGTCAGCCGCTGCCTCTTAACGCCTGATCTTAGAGGAAAGGCTTTCAGCTTCTCGGTGTTGAGGGTGGTGGTAGCTGTGGGCTTGAGATGTGTGGCCTTGCTGTGTTGAGATGTGTTCCCACTTAGTTGATAGTTTTGATCACAAAATGGTACTGAATTTTGTCCAGTGTGTTTTCTGCTCCTCTTGATCCTGAGAGGAGCATAGAAATCTTCAGCTGTAGTTACAGATTTGTGTATTTCTCCTCTTAGTTTTCAGTTTTTCTTGATTTTGAAGCTCTAACTTGTCTAAACTAACCCTTTTTTCTTTTGGCGTTTTGTTTTAATGTCATAGAGATGTTTAATTTTATAGCGAATGTTTTATATGTCTCTCTAGAGTGGATGATGACTATGTTGATGGACATAGTGCAAGATAAGACATCTCCTGCTGAACTCGTGCACCTGGCTTTTAAATTTCTTTACATCATCACCAAGGTAACACCTACCTAGTACTTCATGATTGACAGAACACTTTCTTAATACACTTGTTCCATAAGTTACCTTTCAAAATGTTACTTCTTGGGAAAGGTGGTTTGGACCCATAAGTTGCGAGTTTTATTCTTTCTTTTTACCATATTTTTGGGATCCGATATTAGTGACCTAGGGGGTCCTTTGGCTGCAACAAATGTCGAAAGCATTGAGGATTTTGCATTTGAATAGAGCAAGTACCACCTGACTAGAAAGGAAGAGAGACAGAGAGCTAGATGACTAATTCAGCAAAGTTCTTTACAAGGGAGAAGCAGACAAATGTGGTGGAAATACAAGTGCTTCTCAAACTCGAACATTGAGAGGAATGTCTCGGGGACCTTGTTGTCGTGAAGGTTCTTAGTAGGCTTGTCTGGGGTGGGGCCTGATGGTCATTTTCACAAGCTCTCAAGAGAGGCCCATGTGCTGGCCTGCACTTACTGATGGTGGTTTTGAATGAGGGGCGACTCAGCCATCTCGGGGTGGATTTGTGGTTCTGGGGGGGTTCCATGTGGCAGTAGGGTCCCTCCTGAAGGTGTGGTGCTGCTGTGTTTTATGGAAGTCTTCATGAACCTGGGACCTTGGAGTTCCTCCAGGACTCAGTCTTCACATTGATCAGAGCACAGTCACACAAACAAGGTTGAAGCAAAACTTCTTCACAACATGTTTCCGGCGGGCCACGGTGAGATGTGGCAGTCAAATTGGGGCTGAACATGTGCGTAGGAAGTGACTTGAGAAACAAAGACCATTTTCCTATTGTTCACTCTTCCTGAGTTGTGTCATTGCAAAGCGATGTAATTGTCTTTGATCATCGGGTGGCAGAGGTGGTGACTTTCGATGAGGCAAAGTAATTTTGCTCCTTTCTGTATTTTCTAATTATGTGACAATTCAATGCCTTTTTCTATTTGGTAGGTTCGAGGATATAAAACATTTCTTCGCTTATTTCCTCACGAAGTAGTTGATGTACATCCGGTTCTAGATATGGTTACAAACCAGAACCCCAAAGACCATGAAGTGAGTGTCCCTTGTCCCCTCCGTTTCCAGCCCTCTCCCTCCTCGTTCTTCCTGTCTGCTCCGCTCCTCTGGCACTGTCTTCTGCCTGTTTCTTTTGGTATTACCTCATTAGGCTGTTTTATGTCACTCTCATTTCTTTTATTCTTTGGCTTTCTTACTTTCACTTTTTTTTTTTTTTAAGATTTTATCTTCAGAGAGAGGAGAAGGGAGGGAGACAGAGAAGGAGAGAAACTGCAATATATGGTTGCCTCTCACATGGCCCCCTCAGGGGACCTGGCCCGCAACCCAGGCATGTGCCCCAACCGGGAATCGAACTGGGACCGTATGGTTCCCAGCCCGCGCTCAATCCACTGAGCTACACCAGCCAGGGCTTTTTTACATTTTTTTTTTTTTTAAGATTTTATTTATTTTCAAAGAGAGGGGAAGGGAAGGAGAAAGAGAGGGAGAGAAACATCAACGTGTGGTTGCCTCTCACATGGCCCCCACTGGGGACCTGGCCCGCAACCCAGGCATTTTCCCTGACTGGGAATCGAACTGGCAACCCTTTGATTTGCAGCCCGCGGTCAATCCACTGAGCTACACCAGCCAGGCTACTTTTACATATTTAAACTTTCTTTTAAAACAATGCCTTTATAAGAAAATATGGCCTTGGCTGGTGCGGCTCAGTGGGTTAAACATTGGCCTGCGAACCAAAGGGTCTCCTGTTCGATTCCCAGTCAGGGTACATGCCTGGGTTGCGGGCCAGGTTCCCGGTTAGGGGCATGTGAGAGGCAACTGATCGATGTTTCTCTCCCTTTCCCTCTTCTTAAAAAATAAATGATTTAAAAAATTGCCTATACGGTATGGTGATAACTATATCACCATCCAGTTTTATTTAACTTGAAGTACAACTATGTGGGAGGATATTATGCTCAGTGAAATAAGTCAAGGAAAGACAAATGCCATATAATTTTGCTTATATGTGGAATCTCAAGAACAAGGTAAATGAACAGACAAAATTCACACAGACTCAGAGACTCATAGAGGGAGCTGGTGGTTGCCAGAGGGTGTGGGACTTGAGGGACTGGGACAGGGGTGTCAGACTCATTTTTACCGGGGGCCACATCAGCCTTGCGGTTGCCTTCAAAGGGCCGAATGTAATTTTAGGACCGTATAAATGTAACTTTTCCTTAACTAGTGGCAAGGAGCTCTACATTCGGCCCTTTGAAGGCAACTGCAAGGCTGATGTGGCCCCCGGTGAAAATGAGTCTGACAGCCCTGGACTGGGAGAAAGCAGTACAGATTGGTGATTACAGAATGGCCGCAGGGGTGTGAAGTGCAGTGGAGGGAATGTAGTGGTAACTACGTGTTGTGCCACGTGGGTACGATTGTTAACCATCATTCTGTACACCTGAAGCTAATTAAAAAGAATATTGAAAGTAAACTTTAATTGAAAAAGTAAAATTAACTACATTGGGGGGGTCACCAAGACCACCCCCCAAGTTTGATTTCCTAGGACCACTCACAGGAGTCAGAATGTATTGGCTTGGTCAAAAAGACCGTTTAGTTTTTTCCATAAAATAGAAGACACGTTTTTCATGTTCACCAATAACTTGATTGACCTGGATATTTTGAGTATGTTGACTGTCTCCCGCATGGTATAATGTTGATTGTTCTCAGTTAATGTCTCGGTTTGATCTCTATCAACTTCAGCTGGTCTACCCAACTGTAGAGCATCCTCCAGCCAGAAATCTCCAGGGCGAAACCTCACAAACCACTTTCGACACATGCAGTCAGTCACAGCAGCTTCTCTGTACACTGCACAAAGCTTTTTTGGCGTTTCAGTTGCATTTTACTTTTCTTAAAGTAATAAAGCACAGTATGCTGAAAATGTTGCATATTTTCTTTCATCTTCAGTAATAAAATGGCTACACAAAAATTCACCAATTTTGATAAGCTTTTTTAGTGTGCACTGGCATTACCACTGTCATAATACAGTCTAACAAAACTGTTTTGAATGAAGTTAAGGACAACTAAGCACTACTAGAGCCATCATATGGAAAAAAACCAAATGAACTTTTTGGCCAGCCCAGTAGTTGTACCATGGCTGAGATTTATTATGGTAAAGAAAAGAGGTACGCAAGTGGAGTCTGGGGAGACCAGCAGCAGCTCCCAGAGCCTTCTCCTCGTTGTCACACTGAGCACTTGTCATTCCCCAGCACCGAGTTGTGACAACACCGGTGACGTGTCCTCCATGAAAGGTCATGGAGACAGAGCCCGGGGTTTCTCTGGGGCTGGTCATGTGGGTACCCTGCCTCTGCCCAGCACACGCTAAAACTTCAGACTCCCAGAAGAAAAGCAGGCATTCAGCACAAGCGTAGTGGTCTACGCAAACAGTTGAGGCACGGTCACCCTTGCCAGTTAGGGGAGGGAACAAGTCCCCAGAGCCTCGCCTTCAGAAGAGCCTGCGGTTTGTGACTGCAGCGCTGCTAATGGTCTTGTTTTCAGGGGAAGGCACGGCGGGTCTTTCCTGTTGTCAGCCTCTGCCTCTTGCACCCCACGGGGAGGGCCAGAGCAGGGCCCCATCTTACTGCTGAAACCAAGGCACTTGTCTTTGATCGAAGTTGAATTTTTTCCTTCTCAAGTCTCCTGTTCTTACCTTATCTGCTTTCTACTTTCTCAAAACGCTGATTGCATGCTGAAGGGTGCCAGCAAAGACGAGCCGTGAGGCTGATTGCTATGATTATTCTTGGTTCACTCTGCTGTTTCTTTGGTCTCCTGCGGTAGCCAAGTCCTCATGATGGGGGGTGTGTTGCTAACGATGATCTGCCCCCACCCCCCGCGCTGTGCTCTTGGCGGTGTTGGGAGGGCCTGTGGTGGGCATTAGGACTGTGAGTGGGGTGTGTGGGTTACCTCTGTCCTTTCTACAGGAATCATTTTCCTTTGCTTTAACTTCTTAGACATGGGAGACCCGCTACATGCTCCTACTCTGGCTCTCTGTGATCTGCCTGATCCCCTTCGATTTTTCACGCCTTGATGGGAACCTTCTCTGTCAACCTGGGCCAGCGCGAATGTCCGTCATGGATCGGATTCTCCAAACAGCACAGGTGAGTGTGGCTGTGCTAATAACTTCCAGGACTTCGTGTTCTTGTCTGTGCTCATGCTGTCTTGCAGTTAGAGTTCAATCAGGTACACGCTTGACACCTCTGTGTTTCTTCAACTGCTATCGATTGTTTTTCAGTGAGGTAGACTTTCATTTCATAACTTATTTTGAAATTGTGATAATTTATATAGGGGTCAGGATGAATTACTTTGGCAGACTCATTAGTTTGTAATAGGTTTGCAAATAATCTAAACATAGTAATGACATGTGAGGTTTCAGGGGCATTGGTGAGAGAAAATAGAGGTCCATTTTTTTAAAGATTTTATTTTTAGAGAGCGGGAGAAAGAGGGAGAGAAACATCAATGTGTAGCTGCCTCTTGCACGCCCCAAACTGGGGACCTGGACCGCAATTAGGCATATGCCCTGACTGGGAATCGAACTGGCAACCCTTTGGTTTGCAGGCTGGTGCTCAATCCACTGAGCCACACCAGCCATGGCCATTTTTAATTTAAATTTTAATATTATATAGGTAATACATGATCACTATAGGAAAACTGAAAAATAGAGAAGCAACAAAGATAAAATCTCTCAAATTCTAGTGTCAGGAGATAACACTTATGTATAGTTTTCAAATTTTTGATGTAAATAATGTAAATAGACATAGATTATTTGGTTATCTATAGCTGCTTAAAAAACTGCCTGAACTTGAGCAGTTGAACACCCTTATCATTCCAGGCAGTGAGCTCCGGGCTCCCGGCAGGATCTGCTTCCAAGCTCTCGAGGTTGTTGGACTGGGGGTCTCATTTCTTTGCTGGCTGTTCTTACCACGTGGGTCCCCCAACATGGCAGTTTATTCCACATCCCTGCTCCCCTCCCCACATTCTCTTGGTTAGAAGCAAGTGATGGTCTGGCTCACATGGCGGCGAGGGTCGGGTGGGGGAGGGTTACCCAGGGTGCGACGGCCTGCGGGCAGGACCAGGGTGTCTTCGACTCCGCCTGCCCCACCTCATACCGAGTGTCCGCTGCGTGCCGCTGCATGCGGACGCCATGTTAACTGCTTCACATCGTGACTTGCACCGTCCTCCTCTGTGAGTTGGTTTACTGCGGCAGCCCTCTGCTGAGAGGACGGTAGGCACAAGAATAACTCAGCTGGTTCATTTTCTCAGAAATGGTCTAGACTCAGACCCAGGTAGTTCCACTCCCAAGTGTGTGCTCTTCCCGCGCTCCTCCCTGCTCATGTGAATGGGCCTCTGACGTCCTGCTGTCAGTGGCCCTTGGCAGCCCATGCTGAGTGTCTTCCGTCAGAGCTCTCCCTCCCAGTCTTCACGGGAGAGGGTGCTCCGTGCTGCCCCAGATGGATGTCTGCTCCAGGGGTGTCTGTTAGCGGTGTGGTGAGGAGCATTGGCATGTCTGACCCTGGGGCGCCTGTCTCCTGCGTGGGGTCCGTGGGGAGGGTGGCCCTTCTGACGACTCGGGGCTCTGTCTGTAGTTGTTCTCTAGAAAGCCTGCCCCAGAGAAAAGCTCTTAGGAGTGTTCTTTTTTAAAAAAGTTAGTTGAAATGAGACTTGGAAACCTCTTAAGGTGGGTGGGCCTCCTAAGAAAAGCTAGTCATTTGTGTTAAACCCGGTGTCCTTCCGTTGGAGGGGGCCTGCTAACTGTTCTGATCTGCAGTGCTGACGGGCCCCAGGTGTGCTCCACGGACACTCTGTGGTCGGGGAGGTTGGGTAACACGGGTTCACTTCTCTTCTGCTTTATCGAATGTGTTGGAGGGTGCCATGTGCCATGTGTGGGTTTGGCACTTCTCTGAGCACGGCATGTGGCTACTGCAGCCGCTGGTGCCAGTCTAGCAGCAGTTTGTGCGGCTTTAGCGTGTGGCCTCTGCAGCTTCTCCCACTGGGGCCCTCGGGAAGCTGCTGCGTTTGGGGGGGCCCCTGAGACTCACCCTTTCCTTTGTCCTCTCTCGTAGTCCTACCTGGTTGTCAGCGACAAGGCCCGAGATGCAGCTGCTGTTCTTGTGTCCAAGTAAGTGCCTGCTTGACCTCTTGTGGTGCTGCTGGTCGGTGTGTGACTGGTGCATTCTGTGAGGGTTTATCTTACATACAGTGTCCCCGAGTGTCTGTTGTCTGCAGAAAAGGACGCTGGGTTGAGGAAGTGTTTTCTGCTCCCTAGTACTGTCCCTTTCTTAGAGGGAGCACCAGCCCTGTTAGTGTATGGGGATCTCTGAGCCTCTGATGACCACTTACCGTGACAGCTAGGTCCCCTGACACTGGGTTGGGAGCTCAGGGAGGCCATCTGACAAGCCCATCAGCTGAGTGGGGGGCAGATTTAGAATAGGTGTAGCAGTTACACCTGGGGCATGAGCTCACTTTGAGAGTGGTGGCAGTTACATGAGCCTTTGAATGTCATGGGTAGGGACCCAAAAAGCTCCACCAGAGTTATCTTCTGTAGGGAGTGCTCCGTGTAGCACAGGCTTCTCCCATCTGGATCAGTGCACCAGCTGGTGGTGGTGTGAGAGGCTGCGTTCGGCTTCAGTGAGGCAACCTCACACATTGATGTTTCTCGTCACATGTTGATGTTTCTCTCTTTCTCTCTCTCTTCCCTCTTTCTAAAAGTAAATGAATGAAATCTTTAAAAACAAAGACACAGTCCTGGCTGGTATAGCTCAGTGGATTGAGCGCAGGCTGTGAACCTGGGGGGTCACAGGTTTGATTCCCAATCAGGGCACATGCCTGGTTGCGGGCCAGGTCCTCAATAGGGGACACACAAGAAGGCAACCACACATTGATATTTCTCTTCTTTTCCTCCTTCTATTTCCCTCTCTCTAAAAATAAAATATTAACAAAAAACAAAGCAAAGACACAATTTTTTGTAAATAAATTCCAGGTTTTGGGGTCCCCCTCTCGAGAGCAGTTCCCGCTGTGGTTGGGTTGTTGTGGCTCGGGGTGAAAGCCCCTAGGTGTTCTGTGCCTACTGAACAGTGGGCTGTGCCTCACACAGGCAAGGGTGGTCCTGTCTGAGGAGCCAGGTGAGGCTGGTGGTGGGCCAAGGGTGTGCGTGGAGGCTGCGTAAGCTTGTGTCATGAGGTGTGAGAATGGAAGGAAGCAGTCTTCTAAATAATCCTTTGTGTGACGTGTAGTTTAAAACATGTGTAGAGTAAATCAGAAGACCTGGCATTTGGGGGTTCCCTCTACATTCGTGAAAGTTGGAAATTGGCTCTAAAAACTTGTGGATGTTCTGATTGGGAAATGGGCCACACCTCATTCAGAGCTACCTCCTACTTAGCTGGCCATGACCTTGCCCAAAGTAGGACGTGAGATCCTTACCTTGCAGGGTACTTGGGCATTGGGTGAGATACATGTGAGGGTGCTTGCTGAACCACGGGGCAGGCCTGGGGGAAGAAGACGAGTATGGGGTTGAGGGAGACCGGGAGCTGCCCTGGACGCTTGCTGGACAGAGGCCCCTCCTGGTTGTGACAGAGACTGAGAAGCAGGTGGGTTTCTTGATGATTGTAAAAGGAATCGTGTGTTTCGGAAACTAAAGGAAAGTACAAAGTACAAAATAAACTTGCATGTACTCTCGTCCCTGAGACGTCCTTGTGAATGGAAAACGTTTGTTTATTACCAGCGACACGGAGGGTTTGGTAGACTTGTGCTGAGCTTGGCTTTGTGGAGCTTCAAGCTGAGGGCGGAGGAGGTGCAACCCTAAACCTTCATTTCCTCCCTGGTGGGCTCTGGGAAAGGTGACAGCTAGAGACTGAGGTGCTGTGTGGGGACAGGCTGAGCCGCGGGCAGGACTCGCCCTCTGGTGGTTGGTGCGAGCAAGTGCGCCTTGTGGTTGGCTCTCAGCGCTTTGAACAGCTGGGGCCGTTGTGCTGGCCACTGGCGTCTAGAAGGGTGGAGCACTGGTGGACCAGGTTCAGAGGCGGCCTCAGCTCACCTGCCTCATAGCTCGTGCCAGGCAGGTGCTGCCCCCGAGTTTCTCAGTCTTTTTTTCCGTGGCTTGTTGTTAGAAGGTCATAGGTGTGCAGGGTGGGTCACATGTGGCTTTTGTCCTCTGCCTGTTTTCTGGTATTTTAGTGTCAAGTGTTCCAGTATAGAAACTCTTCGATGGAACAACATGCCTTTACTCTTTTCCGTCACGTCAGTATCAAAGCAGACATTTTTGTTTAATTATAAAAGCAAGCTGTGTTCCATGTAAAAGAGTTGGAAACTTCGCAGCATAGAAAACTAGAAAAGGCCTGACATTTGCAATTCCAGTACACAACACACGCGTTCAGTTTGTTCTGCCTCTTTCTGTGCTGGTCTCACGTTGACTGCACACAGCGCGCGCTCCTGCTTCGTGACTTCACGTCACTGTTGAGCAGGCGACTCCGCTGTCGCCCCTGATGTTGAGTCCGGGGAGCCAGTGAGGTTTAGTTCTTCGTCTTGTCTTCGGCACTAACTAGCCCCTGTGACCTGAGTTCTAACGTCTGCGGGTTTCTCAATGCGCTTCCTTCTCTGCTAGCTCGAGCTCCTTGCATTGGTGGGTTACATCCCCCAGGTGGGTGGTGGCCTTTTACTTTCTTCTGTGGACTAAAATTTTAATGTCAAAACAGCTTTTTCCCTTTTGTTAATTTAGTTATTTTTAAGCTTCGTCTTATCCTATTAAGATTTTTACAAATAGTCGTTTATATTTCTCTACCTTTTTGTTGTTTAATATACGGCTTTTAACCTATTTGGAATGTCTTTTGGTGTAGGGTTATACGATAGGTCTTCTCCCCTCACAGGTAGCTAATTGTTCTGGCACCATTCTGTGCGTGTTTAGCTTTTCCATTAATCTGTGATACTCTTCAAAAACACAGCAAGTTCTCAGCAGAACAGGGTTTGTCGCCTCCCCTGCATGTGGGGGCTGAGCCGTGGGGCCCTAGATGCGACGTCTCCTCAGAAGGGAGGTGAGGGTCCAGAGGTCTCAGGCTGAGTGCCAGGGCCCCGTTTCCTCTAGGTGGTAGAGAGTGTTTCCTTTTTTGCTCATCTGTATCTTTGGACCTCTCCTGTAAACATGTGTTCTTTTTTTAGTGAGAAAAACATAAAGTAATATACTTAACTCTTTCAGAGGAGCCTTAAGTTTTTACCTGAATGTGGAAACTCACCTTGTGAGATTGTTCGAAGGAATAACCCCCGACATGCAGTACATGGAAGGTTGCGCAGGATCCTCTGAAGGGCCGGGCGGCTGAGTGTCCGGTGCTGTGACCAGTCTGTCAGCTCTGGCCCCTCTTCTATCCAGGGCACATCCCCCTTGTGGTCCTTGGGCCTGTACATGCTGTCCTGTGGTCTCCAGCCTGTGGACCAAGGTAGAGGTCGGGCTGCGGAGCAGGTTACTGCATGTGTGGCCCTCATCCTGCGCTCCGGGATCATGGGATTTTAAGCAGGCCCATTGAGGACATTGCGGCAGGGTCTACATAACACCCATCCAGGTAGACAGGCACCTGGAAATGCAGACTGTGAGGGAGAGTCCTGGGTGCCCTTCCAGACCTGTGAGACACGACATTTCTCAGCGGACACGTGAGTTTGCCTTTGTCACCGGCATCCTGACATTCCATAAAAATCCTTGGTGACCGTCGATCTCCAGGCATGCACTCTGATGGGGGGACAGGATGGAGCCTTTGCTTGGCTCCTTGTCTCTGAGGTAGAGACGACCTCTTTACTGCAGTTTCGTAACCACAGGCTGAGCTGCTGCCTTGGGTGCGGGTTGTGGCTATCCTGTGGGCAGGGGGCTGTGGGACAGGGCAGGAGGTTCCCTGGGGTGCTGAGGGGAGAGTGTGGAACATTACCACCTGTGGAGGAGGAAGAGGGGGAGGAAGAAGACAACATGTCTCGAAGGAGGGGTTTGGCTTAGGCTGACCCTCCCTCAGTGTTCTGGGGGGCTTCTGAACAGCATGTGAGATCCTCACCAATCACCAGAGCTTGGGGGCCCTCTTCCTGCTCTTCTCTAGTCACACATCCCCTTGGGAGGTCGGCCCTGTGCTGCCCGCCGCCCTCCCCTTCCTCGGCTTCTTGCTTTGTGTCACTTTGCTTGTTTCCTGTGTCTGCCCCCAGAGTGCAAGCTCCCCCAGGGGTTGGGGCCTCGGCCCAAGACAGGGAGTTGGAGAGCTAGGGGATTGGCGTGTGGACAGGCAGGGAGGAAAGGGTGCCGGACTTTGGTGTGGGGGCTGCAAGAGGGCTGCAGGCCCAGACCAAGTGTCTGAGTGGGTGGACAAGAGCCAGTACCCACTGTCTGAGCTTTGGGGGCAGAAGTGCAACACTGAGCACAGGCCTGGCATGCGGGGCCGTGGACAGTTGCAAGACCTCTGCCTGGGGAAGGGCGCTCACAACAGATGCAGGATGAGAGGTGTGGGCCTGCTGCTGGGCGGTGTCTGGGGAGGAGCGAGCGCTGAGGAGTGGGCATTGGTAGGGCTCCTGGGCAGCCATGGGGGCCGGTGAAGGTGGTCCCTGTGGCAAATGGGGCTCAGGATAAGGGGAGTCCCAGTAAGGAGGAGGGGGTGTGTATGTGGCCTATGTATGGCTTCAGAGGTCATGGTGGGGAATCACCCCCCGAACCACAGTCTGGGCAGCGCCTCCGTTCCTTAGATCGGCAGTGTGGTCAGGAGTCTGTCGGTGACCTGTGCCACAGAGGACGAGGACGAGGACAGGTGGGTGGGTGGGGTGAGTTCTCCTCGGCTGGGCCTGGGTCTAGCTGTCGCCTACCTGTGTTTTCTTCGGCAGGTTTGTCACGCGACCTGACGTCAAACAGAAGGTGATGGCGGATTTCCTGGACTGGAGCCTGTGCACTCTGGCTCGTGCCTCCTTCCAGACCATCGAGGGGGTCATCGCCATGGACGGGACGCTGCAGGCCCTGGTAATAAACATGGCCCCGGGGGAGGGCATCTGTCAGTGGTCATTGTGCCAAGCTGTCCAAGCAGCGGGACAAGTCCTGCTGACTCCATTCTGAAGTGGTTGGAGTGCAGGAAGGCATCCAGCCCTGACAGGACAGGGAGCCAAGTGTCTTTTTGCTGCTTCTGACTGGGCCTTAGGGCTCCCGAAGGCTCTCCGCCCTGTGGGAAGGAGCCGTGCTGGCCTGTGTGTCGCCGCCAGGGGGCAGTGGTGCCCGCAGAGCTGGGCCAGCGGCAGGCAGGGCGTGTCCCTCTCTGGTTTCCTACTGCTTACCCGTGTTAAGGAGTGTAATTACTGGAACGGGCTCTGATGAAATCAGGCAGGTACTCAGGTTGGGGTGTCTAATGCTGGGTTAAACACAGACCTGACACCTCACCTTTCCTGGCCGCCCTGCTTTGCTCACCTGTGGCGTTGCCTTTTCTAGTCTAGGTTCCACAGAAGGAGGCAGGCTGTCCATGCCCAGGGGCTTGTGGGCCAGCTTACCCTCCTGGGAGACCTCCCAGGCCCCACAGCCCTGGTGCCGCTGCCTCCTGCTCTTTGATTGCAGTGGGGAGCTGTCACTGTTGCCCTCATCTGGGAGGCTGTAGAGTCCCACGGCCCCCTTTCAGGAGCACAGGGCACTTTGGGCTGCATCTAAACTGAGGGGTTTGGACCCATGACTCAGTGTGATGTTGTGTTCTTGGGTGTTGCCTGTCTGCTCTCCTCAGCTGTTGCAGGTTGTGATGAGGTGGTGTAGGAGGCCGGGAGGGCCAGTGGGAAGTGGAGCGATGGTGTGATAACCCAGGGCAGTGGGCAGGGGGTGTGGGAGGAGGGGTGCTGATGGCTGGCTACAGGCCCCAAGGGAAATCCTTCTCCTCAAGGCTCAGGCACGGTGGGGGTTGACCGCCTGGTTTTCTCCCGGAGACATTCTCCATGTCTGTCCCTCTTCATTTCTGTTACTGTTGTCTTCAGGAGGGATTCCTTTTCAAATGATGAGAATATTTGAGACATTTAAAAAAGGAAACGTAGAGCCCTGCCTGGCGTGGCTCAGTGGACTGAGCGCCGGCCTGCAAACCAAAGGGTCACCGGTTTGATTCTCAGTCAGGACACATGCCTGGATTGCAGGCCAGGTCCTCCGTAGGGGGCATGTGAGAGATGACCGCACATTGGTGTTTCTCTCCTTTTTTCTTCCCTTTTCCTCTGTCTAAAAATAAATAAAATCTTTAAGAAAAAAAAAAAAAGGAAACCTAGGAAAATAAAGCATTTCCAGGATTCCCATTGAAGTAATTTTTTTTATTCTTTCTTCCATTCTTTAAGTGTTATGTCTCAATTTTAAAGAAACCATTGTTGTATAACTTAGTGTACATATTTCATACGTGCACAGGGCTATGAAGCCATCACCTCTCTCTGACTCCGGGATATTCTCATCACCTGTAAAGGGAGCTCCACACCTGTCCGCAGTCACTCCCCATTCTCTCACTCCAGCTATGGGTTTGCCTGTTCTGATGTCTCACACGAGTGGAATCTTACGGGGTATCCTCTGGGCCTGGCTTCTTTCATTCAGTGTGACGTTTTTGCTTACCTATGCTGTAGCCTGTGTCCGTCTTTGTTCCCGTTTATGCCCACATGATGGTCCCATATGGGTGTCATGGCTACTGTGGGCAATGTGGCCCTGGACCCCCATGTGCGAGTTTTTGTTTGAGCACGAATACTCACTTCCCTTGGGCACGCAACAGCAGCGTTTGAAGTACATTTAACAATTTAAGTGTTCTTGTTTACGAGGTCTGTAAACACTTTCTGCCTGCACATCTGCCGTAGTGCTGATGGTGGGGTGCCCAACACATGAGGGTGCCCAGCCTGTGCCTTCAGGTGGCTCTCGTTCCAGCTGGACCTGGGTGGTACCTGGGACTCCCTGGGATGTGTGGCTAATTGCTGTGATGGAAGTCGGTCAGGGTGAGGCTCTTTGGGAGGCCGCCCAGTGCGGAGTGCAGGGCGGGGGTGAGGGGGTGTGCAGGGCACAGCGTGTGCCCCCGGGCCGTCGTGGTGCGGGTCCTCAGGCAGTGGGTTTATGTGTGGGTGATTTTAGTGGAGGAGGGCGGGTGGGGTGGAGGTGGTTTAGTTGAAGGTGTTGGTGTAAGCGAACTGCCGATTCTTTGCCATGAGTCACATGGAGAAATCTTAGGTCACGGAGAAACTGTGGAAGGTCTGACGGAACATAGCCGGAGTCTGTCAGTCTGTCCACTGTGGCCTGCAGGGGAGACAGTGAGTCCCGCCCGAGCGTGACGCTGCTTCTGCGGGGGCAGCGCCTTCGAGCAAACTGGAGCCAGTTGTGTGGCTGTGGCCAGGAGGCAGGTGCCCTGTGCTGGGCAGTGGGACCTGTGTGCTCCAGCTACCATGTGATGCCCTGATGGCTTCCTTGTCCCCAGGCCCTGGCTTTATTTTATCCACCTGATCATCAGTGTGGGTTAGGTGAACCAGGTGAATGTGTACCATGGAAACTAGGAGTTGATTTTGATTTTTTTGTTATTGATTGTTTCAGAGAGAGAAGCACCAATTTGTTGTCCTGCTCATTCACTCATTGGTTGGGTCCTGTACGTGCCCTGATTCCGGGGATTGAACCTGCAACCTTGGTGCGTCTGGATGACGCTCTCGCCCCCCGAACTGCTGGGCCAGGGCTATGAGTTGATTTTTATTTCCCTTGAAGCATATTCTTTGGCTTGAGAAGGTCCTGGGGCCACTCTGTCCAGTTTTACAGTTGTTTTGCCAACAGGTTTCTTTTTCCTCACATTTTTGATTATCTGGCTGCTGCCTTAAGAGCGTTGCACATTTTCTGTTTTTTTTTTTTTTTTTTCCTTCCCAGGGGGCCGGTGCACGCATTAAACAGCTGCCAGCGGTGGGGAGGGGCTGGCATCCGCCCTGGGCACTGACCAGCCAGTGGTGAGGAGTGCTCTTTATTTGGATGTCTCCAAGCTCCACACTTGGGAGCAGGGAAGTTCTTTTTCAGTTTCTCCTGAGGAGTAAAAAGATTTCCTCAAGGCTTGAAGAAGCCTGGCCCTCTGCCCCTGTGCTGTGTGGGCAAAGGATGAGGAAGTGCACCCCTCTCCCGCAGGGCACTGGACGTGTGTGGGCCACACCTCAGCAGCCTGACCTGCGGCCAGGGTCCCTGGGAAGTGAGCGCCTGAGACTGCTGGGAAGCAGCAACCTGCAGGGCAGCAGTGTCCCCTCTGGAAAGCCTAGAGTCTTTCTGGAATGACGTGCTCTGCTTCCTTTTCTTTACTTGAAGGGGCAGTTGGGTCTCATGGCTGTTGCTGCCGCCTGGGCAGGAGGAAATGCTGAGCTCTCCCGGGCGACGGAGCGGTTTCGCTATGAGCTTGTCAGACCTGAACAGCAGAGGCTGGGCGTCCACGAGCATGATGAAACTTGCAGGCGTGTTGTGCTTGTGCTTTAGGATTTCAGCTGTTTCCTTTGATGCACTTGGCTTCATTTTCATCCACCTGTTCATTAGTGTGGGTTAGGCGAAACAGGTGAACTCATAACAAGTACCATCGAAACTAGGAGTTGATTTTTATTTCCCTTGAAGCATATGCCTCTTGCAGCGATGATTTTTAACTCCTGTGGGAGGGAAACAAGTGTTTGGCAACCTCATTGTACTGGAAGGCCCCTTTGCTCTAGCTTCGTAAAGCACCCTTTGGGTTAGTCCCACTGAAAGCATTGGGATTAATGCCAGTTGAGGCAATTCGAGGAAGGAAAGCAAATACAGTCGAGAATGGCTGTCCCTGGGCTCTCTGGAGCCCTGCTCACTTTGAGGTGGTGCTGCTGGGAGAGTCTGGCTGCTTTCCACTGGGACTGGGAGGTTGGCAGGAAAGCTCACTGCTAAAGCGGGGGGTCCTTCTGGGTGAAAGTGCTGCCAGCTTGTTGACAGGAGGCCCCATCTTGTTAAAGGGGAAACAGTTGGAAACAACCACATATAAAGCCAGGTAGGCAACAGGCTGCATGTGCTGCAGGCCACCCCCCTCCGTGCAGTGCACTGTGAGGGCCGCGCCAGCCCCTCGGCCCAGGTGGGAAAGGCTGTCCCAGTGCTTGGAGGTGGCTCTGCCTGGGGCACCCGGCTGCCCCGAGGAGGCTGATGTAAGTGGGCCAGTCCCGAGCCTGGGGATGCTGTAGCAACACCTGTGACCCTAGGCAGAGGTGAGGGCTTTGCTCCACACCCGTCTGCAGAAGGGAAATAACAAGCCTCTTTCCTCAGAGGGTGGTATGACGGCTAATTAGTGTGTGCTGTGCTCTTTGAAGATGAAAAGAAGCCACTTGATTATCCAAAACAGTTCTCATGTTGGCTTTGATTTCTTTTCTTTTTTTTTACTTAAAATTTTTTTTATTGATTTTAGAGAGAAGTGGGGGAGAGAGAGAGAAAGAAACATTGAATTGTCATTCCACTTATTTATGCCTTCATGGGTTTTGTGGGTTGATTCCTGTATGTGCCCTGACTGGGATTGAAACCTACAACTCTAGTGCATTGGGATGACGCTCCAACCTGCTGAGCCACCCGACCAGGGATGAGCTCTTTTCTGTTAGGATTCCTCGGAGAATAGCACCCAATGGTTCTTCAAGGTTCAGTTTGACCAAGAGGACAAATTGTCCACATAGGGCTTCTTAGTCACAGGACGGGCCTGGGGCGGGTTCTGGGGAAGGAGAAGGTGGTGAGAACCATTTGAGTGTGTTTATCTTTGGAGCGGCATCTGTGTTACCGCTCTGTGCTCGTGCAGAATTCGGGTGAAATGAGGCACCCTCAGTTTCCCTGTGGGATTAGATAAAGATGCTGAGCAGCTGACTCTGACACAATTTTAATTTCGTGTAACTCAGCATTTATGTGGGGCAGGTAGCACGGGGGTGGCAGGAGTCTTGTCGAAACCTGTGTGTGTGGGGCACGCCTTTAATTCACTGGCAGGCCAGGTTTGTGCACCTGCTGGGTGATGAGGCCCCGCGTCCTGTTGAACAGGTGTGCGCTTGCTGGCAGCCTGGCCGGGCCCACGCTTGGAGGATGAGGAGCCTCACGGGTCACAGGCTGTCCTCGCCTCTCCGGGGGGGGGGGAACACACAGGGCTGCGCACCCACCGGTGTGGAGCCAGGCGGGAGCTGCAGGCCTTGTGGCCAGTGCCCCCTGTTCCTGGCCCGTGGCCTTCTCTGCAGGCCCTGGGGTCTCCCTGCAGCTCCCCCACCTGCGACTGCATTCTTAGGGCCGTGGTTCCTGACCTTGCCCTTCCCTCTGACACAGGTGTTCCCTCAGGCTCTGTCCGGGGGCGGCTGACGTTTCTCCCGATTCACCTGTGACCTTCAGTTCCTGGTTTCTCCCTAGTCCTGTGCATCCTTTTGCTTCACACCCTATATGTCCAGGGTTGTGTGTTATCTGTTACTTCTTCTTCCTGGGACCCCATAACAAACGAAGATGCTCGGTGCTGGGTGGGCTGAGCAGAGGATGTTCTGGCCATCCTTTGCCGATTTGGTGCCCACCTGCCTGCCCCCCTGGGTGGCTCGTTTCCCCCGTTCCCAGGGTCCTTGGTCTAGAGCAGCGCTCCCTCCAGATGGGAGCTGGACCTGGCCACTTGATTACCCAGCTGTGGCCATGCTTATCTCCCTCAGTGGTGCCACTTTGGGGAACTGGGTGTAGGAGGGACAGGAGCCAGAGCAGACAGCCCCCAGTGGTGCTATGCCTTGGGCAGTCAGGCCAAGGGAGGGTGGTCCTGTTGGTCCCCTAGCCCTGCCCTGTGAGCCCAGGGTTCTGGGCTCTGCGCTGCCCTCAGGAGAAGGGGGAGCAGTGAGGTGCAGGTAAGAGGAGGTGGCGCTCGGGCCCAGGCACTTCCTGGAGGTTCCCAGGTTCTTGAGCCTGTCGGGCTCCACTCTGTGCCTGTCTCGTCTCGGGCCAGGTGTGTTGCTCTTCTTCCCCGTCCTCCCAGCATCTCCTGTTGTCTGACTTCTACACTGAGTGGGGAGGGAAGCCCCACTACTGGACTCGGCCAGAGTGTGCCCTTCCCTTCACACGGAGAAGCCCAGGATTCGGGGATGGTCATTTGAAACAAGAATGTCTCAGTGCCTCTTGCTGTCAGGTTTGTGGTTGCCATGTGGGCTGTTCAGGACATTTGAGTCCTGGCCGGGTGCTGGGTGGGTTGGACCATTGTCCCGATACAACGAGGTTGTGGGTTCAGTGAAGAAGCAACCAATGAGTGCATGAATGAGCGGAACAACAAATAGGTGTTTCTCTCTGTCCTCCCTCTTTCTCTCTCAAATCAATCCATAAAAAAAAAAAAATTTGAAAGAGCCGGGTGAGTGAGACAGTAGAACACATTGTTATGAGCAGGTTGGTAAATGATGTAAAAGTTGTGCCTGGAAGTGAAGATAGGAAGTCACAGGCGTCGGTGTCTTTTGGGCTTATGTTAGGCAGGACAGAAGCTCTGGCCGGGACAGACTACCTGCTCTCCTGTGTGAGAGCTCCGGTTGGCAGTTACCTTTCCTTCGAAGGTTAGGAGAAGGCTGGATGTGGTTATCTTACTCACTTAAACATTTCCTTATGCAGTTAATTTCGTTTGCGCATTTGTATACTTAAAATTCTTTATAATTTGACACAAACTGACTTCTGGTCAAGATGGAGGCATAGGTAGACACACTTTGCCTCGCGGTGCAACCGTAGAAAAAATTACAACTAGATCTCAAAACAAATAACACTCAGAACTGTCAGCGGCGGAATGGACGCTCCCACATGCACGTGTGTTGGATAAAAATCAGGAGGGGTACCTTGGGAGCAAGCGATCCCAGGCCAGACTGCACAGCCCAGGGTTCCAGTATTGGGAAGATAAGTCCCCATAACTTCTGGCTGTAAAAACCGGTGGAGGTTGGGGTGTCAAAAGAAACTGCTGGATTTTCAGGAGACTCTACTTAAGGGCCCGCACAGACTTAGAACGTACGCAGACTCACCCACTCTGGGATTTACCACCAGGGCAACAGCTGGAAGGGCGCCGGTTGCATATGGGGGGAAGGTGACATGACTGCAAACAGGGCCAGTGTCAGGCAAACCTCCAGAAGCCAGGCAGTGGCATTGTCCCCTCTCTGAGCCCTCCCCTCACAGAGAGCCAGGAAGCAGTGAAGCAGGTTGCCCTGCCCTGGCGATAACGTAAGGCTCCGCCCCACACAATTTACAGGTGCCTTTTCTACAACAGACCATACTACTAAGGGAGTTGAAGCAGCTCCACCTGGTATACAGAAGCACACAGGGAGGCTCCAGACTGAGGAGACAAACATGGCCCAAATGAAAGAACAGAGTGAAACTCCAGAAAAAAAACGAAATGAAATGGAGACAGCCAACCTATCAGATGCAGAGTTCAAAGCACTGGTGAACTCACTGAGTACGGCAACAATGTAAAGGAAGAAATGAAGGTTACAGAAAGTGAGATAAACAAACATCTACAGGGAACCATCAGTGGAGGGGAGAAAGCTGGGATTCAAATAAACAATTTGGAACATAGGAAATAAGCATTCAAACAGAATAGCAAGAAGAAAGAAAAAAAAATGAGGGTAGTATAAGGACCCTCTGAGACATCTCCAAATGTACCAACATCCAAATCATAGGGGTGCCAGAAGAAGAGGAGGAAGACATTGAAAACTCATTTGAAAAAATAATGAAAGCAAACTTCCCTAATTTGGCTAAGGAAATAGGCATACAAATCCAGGAAGAAGAGAGTCCCAAACAAGTTGGACACCAAGAGGACCACACCAAGACACATCATAATTAAATGCCAAAGGTTAAAGATAAAGATAGACTCTTAAAAGCAGAGTTACCTAAAAAGGAGTTCCCATCGGACTATCAGCTGATTTTTCAAAAGAAGTTTTGCTGGCAAGTAGGAGCTGGAAAGAAGTATTCAAAGTGATGAAAACAGGGACCTACATTTAAGATTATTCTATCCGGCAAAGCTATCATTTAGAATGGAAGGGCAGAGAAAGTGCTTTCCAAAGAAGGTCACCAAACCCTTTTTATGTGAAATGTTAAAGTTACTTATTTAAGAAAAAGATCAAACCTCTGTACTTTAAAATGGCAACAAATTCACACGTGTCAACAACTGAGCCTTGAAGACAAAGTCAGCAAACAGCCAGAACAGGAACAGAATCGTAGGTATGGAGATCGTTTGGAGGGTTGTCAGCCAGGCCAGTGGGGAAGAATGGGGGAAAGGTGCAGGGAATAGGAAGTATAGGTGGTAGGTACAGAATACACAGGAGGAGGTCAAGAGTAGTGTAGGAAATGGAGAAGCCAAGGAACTTACAAATACGACCATGGACATGAACTAAGGGGGGGAATGCAGGTGGGAGGGGGACATTGGGTGGAGGGAGCAAAGGGGGAAAATTAGGACAACTGTAATAGCATAATCAATAAAGTATATTTTAAAAATAATTTGACACAAATTTATTTTATCAAAAATCGTATTTTCTTCATGTTGGGTCCTTGCTGATTCTGATCAGCCATTTATCCCAGCCATTGAAAATGTATTTCTAGCCCTGGCTGGTGTGGCTCAGTGGATGAGTGCCAGCCTGTGAACCAAAGGGTCGCTGGTTTGATTCCTGTTCAGGGCACATGCCTGGGTTGCGGGTCGAGAGGCAACCCATTGATGTTTCTCTCACTGATGTTTCTCTACCTCTCTTTCTCCCTTCTCCTCTGTCTAAAAATAAAATCTTAAAAGAGAAAACATGTTTCCAATTAAGTTTCCACACTTGGAAGGTCCTTTTTCCTCCTTGATGTACACAGTGCTGAGAAACCAAACCAGGCTTGCTCTGGGGAGAAGAGGGAAGGGCTGGAGGTGCTGGGTCTGGCTGGCTCGCCGCCTTTGGAGTGTCCCTAGGGCTCCTGTCTGGGGCCTGGTCCTGGCGCCCAGCTCGGGCACTGCCTGCAGGACAGGTGGGTTCTTTGTGGCCGTGCACCCACCTGGCATCAGTCCTGGGCAGGTGGCAGGGCCCTTGATGCCTTCCTGTTCACATTCCAGCCAGCAGAGCCCAGTTGCCTCAGTGGTGGGAGGGCTGTCTCCTGGCGTGGCCTAAAGGGGTCTTCTGGGGGGAGTGTTGGGTGTTCCTGTGTAAAGTGCTTCAAGGACATTAGGTCCTGTTCAGCCTGCTGCCCTCAGCAGAAGGTGGGACCCTGTGTGGGCTCTTTCCACAGGTGAGGGTCGAGGGCCTGGCTCGAGGAAGTATCCAGCCTGGAGTGGGTTGCCTTGGTGCTCAGGTCCTTCCTGCCTGTGTCCTCCACTTTGTGTGTCCAGACAGGGCACGGCACCCCTGCTTAACTTCAGGACAAGGCTCAGGAGCACAGAACGGGGCAGCCCACTCTGCCCGAGCTCTGTCCCTTTGGCTGGTTCAGGCGTCTTCCCAAGGGACCAAGGACAGGGCAGCAAGGGGCCCAGCGCGGTCCAGAGTGCACCACCTCACAGGAGAACTCACGAGAGCTATGGGCTCCTGTGCTGCGGGGGCCTTCTCTCCCTGGGCCTGGGCTGGAGCTGCTTTTCTTGGCCTTGGCTTGATGGTGCTCCAGGGAGCCTTGGACTAGCCTCTCCTGCTTGGCAGCTAGGTGGACGTGCTCCCCAGTCGCTGACGGTATGATTCATCCGGGCGAGGATGGCTGGGGAGGGGAAGCGGGTTTGTGGGTTGAGAAAGGCTAGCTCGGGAGCGTAGGAATGAAGAGGGGGTTGTTCAGAATGACCACTGAGAAACTTGTGTCGTTTGCACCTTGTGCTGTGCTGGTTTCTAAACACGGGGGGCATTTCTCCACTGCATGGCCAAGTGCTGTTGCCTTTGGGATGGGCATACCTCCCGCAGGTGGCTTGGTTGGCTTGTATCTCCTCCCATGCGGTGGCGTGCTCCGGGCTGTCAGGCTGGCCTCTCTGGTCAGGGCTCCCTCCCGGTGCTCAGACTCACTGCCCTCCCTGCACTGTCCTGTGAAGGGCAGTGACAATGGCTCTGTTTTTAGGTGAGAAACACCCTCACACAAAACTAAAGCTCTCATTCTAATTGATTTTTGTTCCTCCTTTTTTATCCCTTCTGCCCTCCAGACTATTCATATCAGGAATTGGCAAATAAAGAATGCTCAGTGTGAGCATTTTTACATTTCAGATCATGTAAGGTTCTTGTTTAATGAGTGTGCCCAGAGGGCACAGCAGCCAGTAGCAGTGCTTTCAGTTCTTTCCTGTAGGGCTCCTGTCTGACCTTGTCATCCTCCAGGTCCTCTTGTCAGCTCACTTGCAGAGGCCTCGTTGTTGGTTTCAGCTCCTTCCTGGGTCCTCCACTCTGCCACCACGGTCACTCTGTCCAGTTAGGGTCCACACGTGTCACTGCGCCCGGGATTAGGTAGTTGCCCCCTCGCCCGCAATGTGAAATTTCAGTTCCTCCATGGTTTCTAAGGAGGGAGTTCCTTATCTGATGCATAACAACCCATTCCAAAGCCTGTGGCTTAAAATAGAGCCATTGTTTGTATGGATTCTGGGGGTCCTCAGGGAAGGACCCAGGGGTAGCTTGTCTCTGCCTCTGATGCCAGGGGCCTGGGCTGAGAAAGGCACAGGGGACGACCTGCAGGGCTGGGCTCCCAGGGGGTGTCCCAGGGGCAGTGTCTGTGGAGCAGGTGGCCTGGGCCCTGAAGTCACAGTGTCATTTCTCTGGCTCTGTTGGTGCAGCAGCTGGAAGCCTGTGGGTGGGGCTGGCGAGCAGGACCCCACTGATCCTGGCTCTGGGTGGAGGATTGTCAGAGACTCGTCCACAGAGGGCGACCCTCTGACTTACCCAGACTGCACATGTGAGAGTAGGAAGAGGCTCCGTTTGTCATGAAGTCAGGGCATCAGCATCAGCTGGGCTGGCCTGGGGGCACAGTCACCCCAAGTCGACGCCCTTTCTGCACAGACCCTGGGTGCCTGTCTGGCACCTCCTGCTTGCTCCCCGCAGACCTGATGCTCCATGTTTTTGTTTCATTTGAGCCCTGCCTCCTCACCGCCTGCCCGTCTGCCCTCCCATGTGAGCTGCCCTGCACTGATGCCTGTTTGACCCCTCCCCCAGCATGACTGAGCGTCTCATTGCATGTTACATGGGCTCTGTTACACGCTATGTGGACCACCCACCCTGTGGACTTGTAGGCGGTGGTTTGGTGCTTTCTGGCTCTCTCCAAACCCGAGAGTGCCTGGCAGGAAGGGACCCGGTGTTTCTGCTCAGTGCATGTGTGTCCAATTTGTCTCTAAAGTACATTAAACTGCACACGTTTGAATTTATATGGGGTAAGTTAACTGTGATTTTGTATTTCACGTAAATTAAACCTAGGGAAGAGTTCTTAAAATAGTTTTTTGGACAAACAATAAGAATGTATATTTACTTGGTGGAAAATATTTCTGACCTCCTTGGTGAAAGCATTTGACTGACATTCATTTGCATTTTGTTCTCAAAGTGGCCCAGAGGACTAGATGCTGTCGTTAGCCCATTTTACCTGCCGAGGAATTGGGGGTCAGAGAAGGCAGCTCCTTGCCTGGTCCCAGGAGGTGGCTGTAAAGCCGAGTGGTCCAAGATTTCCCCAGTGTCCACTCAGCAGATTCAGTAGATGGAGCGCGAAGACCTCCCCTCTTCTTGTCAGCACCTCGCCCCCCCCCGGAGCCCTTACCTGTCTGCTCACCAGCTCCATGTGCCCACTGGGCTTGTGATACCCTCCTGCCCTCTCCCAGAGTTGGTGTCTTGGTTGGTTCCGTGTGGCCATGACGCCTGACTGGACCTCCTTTTCCTCTGCCCCCCGCTTCTCTGTGGGGTCTCCAAATCCCACCTGCTGCTTTGCTCTGCCTGCACCCCGGGCCTGCCATGCCTGCACCTGGACGCTGTCCCTTATAGAAGGGACTTCTGGGCCCTACTATAAGGCTTAGGCTTTGTCTTTGCGATGCCACTTGGTCCTTGGACCCCGTGAGTTTGAACTGTGTGGGTCCACTTACATGAGGATTTCGAACATCAGTTCAAGTGTCAGCTGTGTTTCTCGACCTGAGGTTGGGAGTCCGTGTGTGCAGAGGGTACACAAGTCACACACGGATTTTCTACTGCTGGGTGCTGGGTGCCCTTGCCCCGCATTGATCAGGAGTCATGGGTTCTTGGCCTCCCGGATCAACAGTGAATGGCGTTGCCTGTTGCGAGCCTTCGTCTTTGGCTCTGCAGCCCAGAGTCCTTGTGAGGAGCCATGTGCTGATTCTGCTCTCCCACCAGTCAGGGTCTTGTGCGTCTGTCTCACGTAGGGGCTGACTTGTGCAGTTCGGATGTTCCTGTAGGGCCCTGGGCATTTCACCTGTATGGTTTCACTCCTGCCTGGGCTCATCCAACCAAGCCAGCTCTCTGACTCTAAAGCTCTGCTGGGAAGAGAAGCTCAGGGACCCAGGTGACTCTCCCCTTGTCATGACCCGGACGGTTCACCAAGTCAAGAAGTGGGCATTGCAGCTCTGGCCCGCGGGTGTCCAGGGTCCTGTCCTGCCTTTTATTAGCACCCGGCACACGGTAGGGATGGGTCTTTCTGTGTCTGTGGAGTACAGGTCACTGAGAGGTGGTGGCATGTAGTGGACTCCTACTCTCGATGACGCAGGGTTTCGAGGTAGAAAGTTGATGGTGTAGATGCAGAGGCAGGAAGAGTGGGAGGGAGGGTAACATCTGCCGAGGGCTCTGCCAGATTCTCTACAGAGTGGTCCAGGCCCAGGAAGGGAGCTGACGAGATGAGGCTGCGTGTGTGTGTGTGCGCGTGCGTGTGTGTGGGGGGGCAAGGCAGAGGAGCCGGGGGACCATTTCTGAGAGACTCTGCACGTTTTGTGTGTGGTGACAGCCTTGGCCTGAGGTCTGAGCCCTGCGGGCCCAGGGCTGATTGGGCGGGGAGTCCCCGCGTGAGATACGGTTGACCGGGGCATTAGGGAAGTCCTGTTCCCCCCAGCAGAGCAGCTCGTTGACCATTGGGATGGGGAGTCCCACGTAGAAGGTCCATGTGCGATTGGTGGTGTGGAGCAGAAGGAGCTTCCCCCTGCTCTTTTCAAAGAGAAAGAACTCGAGTAGCTGTGATTAGATCAGAAGTCTGCTCCAGGGTTCTGTGTCTCAGGGGCTTGGATGCTGGTGTGATCATCCCTTTTGTCTTCCAGACTCAAGGGGGGGGATGAGATTTCAGATTGAGAGTTCAGGGGGTTGCAAGGTCTGAGTTTGGAGGTGGCCATGGTTATAGGTGAGCCAGACACGTCATGCTAGGACCTCTGTGGACATCCGTCCCTGGGCCCAGGTGACCAGTGCTGCCAGGTGGGACCTGTCTGCAGCGCAGGGGGAGGCAGAAGTGCTCTAGCAGCAGGAGGGTTG
>PVJI01008949.1:0-68127 GCA_004026765.1 Micronycteris hirsuta
AACAGAGTGGACCAGCAGAAAGAAAAAAACATCCAACCAGAAAAGAATGAAGAAACAAGAATTCAAAAAATGGAGGAGGGGCTCAGAAACCTCCAGGACATCTGTAAACGGCCCAACATATGGATCATAGGGCTGCCAGAAGGAGAAGAAGAAATCCAAGGAATTGAAAATTTATTTGAACACATAATGATGGAGAATTTCCCGAAGCTGGTGAAGGAAATAGACTTTCGGGAAGTTCAGGAAGCTCAGAGAGTCCGAAAGAAGTTGGACCCAAAGAGGAACACACCAAGACACATCATAATTACCCAAGATTAAAAATAAGGAGAGAATCTTAGAAGCAGCAAGAGAAAAGGGGACAGTTACCTACAAAGGAATTCCCATAAAACGACCAGCTGATTTCTCAAAAGAGACCTTACAGGCAAGAAGGGGCTGGAGAGAAGTATTCCAAGTCATGAAAGGCAAGGACCTACACCCAAGAATACTCTATCCAGCAAAGTTTTCATTTAGAATGGAAGGGCAGATAAAGTGCTTCTCAGATAAGGTCAAGTTCAAGAAGCTCATCGCCACCCAGCCTTTATTGTATGAAATGTTAAAGGGAGTTATATAAGGTATGGAGGAATATCAACAGGGGAGTGGTAGGGGGAGAGGGTGAGAATGGGGCACAGAACAAGTAGCATAAATGGGAGGTAGACAACAGACAGGGGGAGGTTAAGAATAGTATAGGAAGTGCAGAAGCAGAAGGACTTATGTGTATGACTTATGGACAAAACTAAAGGGTGGGGAAAGGGGGGTTAAGGGGGGGCAAGAAGTGGGGGAAGGGTGGGACAACTGTAACAGCATAATCAATAAAATATAGTTTAAAAAAATAAAATAAAGAAGATTTTTTTAACCTGAATTACTGTGTTGTTCTCACTCCATTCTTCCCCACAAACATCTTCCTCAGTAAGAAGATCATCTTTTCATTAGAGAAACCGTTTCATTAATCCCTACAGAACACTGTCCTAGGTTTCCCTATCACTCAGCAGGTGTTCAGCCAGCTGTTTCCAGAACCCTCCACAGACATTTTGCTCTATTAAAGTCTCACCCATACTTTTATTAGAGGTCTGTGTTTTGGGTGATTATTCTACTGGAAGTAGAAGTTTTCCTGGGTTAAAACTTCACACCTGTAATTCCATTTTCTTTCTCTGTTTCCTTCTAATTTTGTTTATTTTCTTCACTTTTCGTCTTCTAGGTCATTAACAATGATACCCTTGCTGAGCTCTAACACAACCAAATTCTCAAAAAAATTACATGATGTATTTTCTTACTCATTTTACATTTAGCTCTGTTGAGATTTTTAAAAAAGATTGAACTATTGACACAATAATTTCACTCACTTATACCACTGGACCACCTGATTTTATTGTATTGTCTGGGTTAAAGAATTTAATTTAACATTAATTTCTCAGGGATGGTTAATACTTTCAGTTCACCTGTAAAGCAACCATCTTTTTTTCCTGAAATATTCTCTGGAGTTGTACATGAGCGAGGTAAATGTATTTAAAGGGAGTTCTCTCGAAGAGATCATCCATACTTAGGATGTATCCAAAATCTCCAAACTTGGTTAGGAGTGTCTTCTTTCTTCTTTGTCATTCTATTGCAAAATTCATGATTATATTCATAGTCTCCAAAGCCTTGGTCTGTGTCACTGTTCTTTAAGTAACTAACTCCATTGTTTTTCCTTCCCCTGACACCCAGCACTTGATTTCTTCCATTTTAGGAGATTTACAATAGAGTTTAGATTTAGGGAGAATACTTTTAGAAGGAAGGGAATTGCACCCATACCAGAGGGGATAAGATTCCTTACTTCTGAGTGATGCTATTTGTAACCTGGGATTAAACTTGATTAACAAGTGTTTAAGTTTCAGTCTAGGGTATTAGCAAGAGATTTACGTTTAGAAATCTCTCTGTTGCAGAGTAGCCTCCTCTTAGGGGGGAGGGGAGAGGGCATTACGTGCACTGTTAGTGGATTCACGGGTGACTGAAGAAACTCAACAGAGTTTCTCAGGCTGCAGACGGGCTCCTTGGCTCCCCAGGCAGACAGCCTGCCTGCTGCCTAAGACCAATAACCTTGTGTCCCCAAGCCTCTCTGTTCAAGACTGTGTTTCAGCTGCCTGGGTGTTTGTTTTGGAAATGTCACAATAAAAAAACTGAAGAAAGAATGTTACAGAGCAAGGGGCCGGGGACATCCAACGATGTCCCAACCCTGCACTAGGTCCGTTATGCTCTCCACCAATGGAAAGACGTCTCTCAATGCCAGAGACTTGTGAAAAGGAAAAGAATTATTTATTTACAAGTTATACAGGCTTAGAGTAATGACTTAAGGTCTTGAAAATACTAAAGTTCTCTAGAATACCCACAAACACACACAGTCCTTCCTTCCCCCCCTTTGCCCAGTCCAGGGTACTGTAGGAGAAGAAGTGGAAGCGTGATTCAGGAAGATTCTCAGTTCTGGCACCATCCGATGTGTCGCTACCGCGATCTCCAGTTAATCCAGAAAACTCCAGTTTTGGGCACCTTCTCATGGCCCACCAGCAAAAGTTCTTTCACCCCTTTTCTTCCAGGCAAAGTCTCTGATGCTTCCTAGGCCATGTGGCAAAGGAAGGCACCCAAAGCCACGTGGTCCTGCCTCTGTCTCTCAGGCTGAGGGGTCCCCACTCCTCAGCCATGTGGTCCAAGAGAGAGAGATGGCTGCTGTGCCTGGGTTTAAATCCCCCGCACCGATCTCCCTTTGCAGCCCTATTTCTGACTCCTCCTTCAATCGGCTACACCTGCCAGCACTTCATATTCCTCCAGTTTTTCTGGGCTGCCAGGTTAGCTGTGGGCAGGGGTGACCCATGGCCCAGAGCCAACCATCTCCAAGTTTTCACGCAAGTGCTGTGTCTAGGGGGAGTTGCCTCTCGGCTACATCCTGGGTGGAAATCTCCTCCATCCCCCTGGCTCAAAGCATGGCCACAGCTATTCAACATATCTATACAACCAGTTAAAGGTTATAGATATGTTCAGAGGCTAGCTGCAAAGCTGCTGCCATACCCAATAGCTCTGAATGGCCCTGCTCCAGGAGTCCTATCCCCCACCCAGTTCAGACCTGTGGGGGTGAGGACATTCTATATACATATTTCTAATATTTCCTGGATACCTTGAGTTCTGGACCCTACTACAAATCCTTGTTTGGGCCCATTTCTTGGCTGCACCCTGTAACAAGAATATTAGAGAAAGGCTACGAATTCTTTGGGGACATAAAGCCACATGCATGTGGCCTCTGAGAAGAAGAAATCGCTATAGATAATATTTGCTTTTTCTACATTCTGTGAGGACGATAAAATAGAAACAGGAACAAGAAGAAAAAAAATCTGTTATTTGTTCACTGAGTAAAGGCTTCTATTTTAGTCATTTTGGTCAAACAAGGGAATGGGGGACACTTGGTCCTGAGCTGACTCAGTGCCCTGGAACCCAGGAGTTAGATGACTATATCCAGAGGGGAAATGCCCACCCCTGCGCCTCTGAGGCTGGACCTCTCTCTCTGGGGAACTTGGCAGGGCCCTGCTGCATCAGCGAGGTCTCCACCCAATTTATCAACGCAACCTGAGGCTTTCTGGTATGGAGTGAGTTTGGAGATAGCTTCATAGTCTTGGGTAAGGGGGAAGGGGTCAAAATCAAAGCACCTTTGCATGATCTTGTCTGTGCACATGCAGGGGGCTCTCTCCTCCCTCATCTTTTTTAGTATGGCTCCGTAGGGTTTGGCACAGGCACAACAAAGTCACCACAAGAATCCGTGAACCAGAGCCAAACCTGACATCACCAGGAAGATGAAACACACCATGTGCAAAGCCTGCAGACATAGAACCCATTGCTCAGGGGACAAAGAGGGCACTGGCAGCATCCTAGGTGGTGACCCACCCCAGGACCAGCTGCCCCTCACCCAGAAAAGGAAATGTCTGCCAAGCAGTCGCTGAATTACTCAGAGCTCATCAAAGAGAGAACTCTACTTCCCTGGAGAGTTGCTTATTTTTTCTCTTAATTACCAAAGCATAAGGGTGTCTTTTCTGAAATGTTGATTTGGAATTTAAATTTGTGAGGCCGCCTAATTTAGCTTGCAAAAAAGATTCTAAACAGCACAGCTGGAAGGATCTTCGGATTCCAATATCCTCAACCTGGGAGAGGTGGGCGGAAGAGCCAGGGATGCTGAGTTGCTGACATATGCAAAGGAGTTACTAAGATGGACAAAGGCGGACAAATAACCATGAAAGGCGGAAGCCGCTGTATTAAAAAAAGATTTTAGCAAGAAATGGTCTCTTACCAATCCAACGGTGGGGGGGGGTGTCACACTGGGATGAAAGTGATTAATTTTACTTTAAATCTCAGAGGAAGATTCCTCTAATGTTGTAGATGACAGAAATAAAGAATGAACTTTATTATCTGATCTGAAGTAGGGAGTCAGAAGTTGCTGAAAAGATACATATGGCTGATAGGGAGGAAGAACCAAGAACAAGTTTAAAATGAACTCAGAAAAGGCTTATTAAAAAAAAAATTTTTCCCCTTGGTTTACAAGCCATAGAATACTACTGTTTTTGTACTGTAATTGACACGTGTTGAAAAAAGAAGGAAGACAGAAAGTACAAACCAAGTAAGTATCTAGTCCTCTGAGGAGCTATGCCACCCAGGCAGCTTCCGGCTGAGTCTTTCTATCCACAGGGGTAGTTTGTGGATCTACAGATATGCTGGGTTAGCCTGCGTTCTCTGAGAAGTAGATGATGAGATGAGATTAATGAGCAGCGACTTCTGCAGGGGAAACTCCGGTGTGAGAGAAACTGCAGAGGGAGTCAGGAAAGGATGGAGAGCCGTAGGACCATGCAAGGCTGACCCCACGTGAAGAAGAGAGGGAAGGAAGGTGGGGTGGTAATGTCCAAGATTGTGGTGCAGTTCAAGAAAGGCTCAGGAAGGCTGTTGGGGCCAAAGCCAGATATCATGTCAGATTGCTTGCTTGTCCCCTAGATGTGCTCTGCTGTGCTCAGTCATTGGCTGAGAGCAGCCTCTGGGAAGCATGACCTGCATGCGGACACGGTGATGGCTTTCAGAGCATGAAGCTGGACCTCTCCTTCAATTACACTTCCTGTAGTTGGAAGTTTGCATGACTTCTCATGGCCACCACAGAATTGGAAAGAACCTTGAAGATCATTGCTCCAACCCTCTCATTTTGCACGTGCAGAGACTCGGCATGTGGGGCTGGATGACGTTTGGTATTGGGCAACCCTGGGTGGTGGAGCTGCTTTTATCCTTAAGGCATTCAAATGTCCTGACTCCAGTGCTCTTTTCACTGAGCGAATAACATCAACAAAGGTGTGGGTGAGGTCACTGTTCTTAAAAAAGAAAGTTTACATTTCTGATGATAAAAATTTATGCATTCTACAAATTTGGAAAATAAAGAGAAGTAAGAAGGAGGAAAAATATTACTTTTAACTTGACCAATCAAACCCCCCAATTCTTAACCTTTTGGTGAATTTTCTTACAGTTTTTCTATGCATCTTTATATATATTGAAGTTTATATTATATACAGTGTGTATCCTGGTTTTCTTCATGTGGCATCATAATATAGGCAATTTCCATGCTGTAACTATTTTATAAATTTAATTTAAATAACTGCATAACACATTCATCTTTGACCTTATGAACTGTTAAAAAGCAAAGGAGAATTTAAGGACATTCATGTTGAGCATAATCTTTTAAAGAAAACTTTCTGAAACTTATTGTTTCCACCTGCGATATTGAACCATGGCTTCCTACCTTCTTACCACTTCCTGCCCTATTATTTTATGAAAATTCTGTCTGGTCTCTGAATGAACGGAAAGGTTTGGAGCTATAGGTTAGGGAGTAAATGGGTGGGAATGAAGAGGAAGGGATAATTTATTACAACTCATCCCCTCCAACTCAGAATCTAAATGTGTAAGGAATGACTGCCCTGGATGTCACAGACCTGGAATCTCTGAGCCCAGGGGCAGACAGGAGGAGCTGACACTCCTTTCTAGTCATGTCGAGGTGATGCCTGCCTTTTCCCAGGAAAGCACACATGAGCAGCTCACTGTTTTTCTTCAGCCAGCTCTGTCTTAGTGTTTCTTCCTTTCTTCCCTTCTCCCTCCCTCCCTCCCTCTCTCCCTTCCTTCCTTCCTTCCTTTGTTTTCTTTCCCCCTTTATTTTAGTTTTCCTTTTTTCAAAGGAAGGTCAGGAGTTGTTATGGCTTGATTCTAATTGCTATTGTTGTTTAGCTCATTCATTTAACAAATATTTATTCAACCCTAGAAGTGCCATGTATTTGCTGGGTTTTGGAGATACAAAGGTATAAAGATATGAGGGGGAACCCCCCAAACTGGAATTTATTTATAAAAATTGTATATTTATTCTTACATGTTTAACTTCAGTCACCTTCAAGATAGTTCCCATTTGACGCAATACACCTATTGAGACTTTTTCCCACTGCTCAAGAGAGTTTTTGACCTCGTTGATTTTGATGCCTGTTAGTGCTTCTGCTGTTTTTGTTTTACCTTTTCCACATCGGCAAAACATGTGCCTTTGAGGACTTTTTCATCTGGGCATCCAAACAAAAGTCACTCCCAGTGAGATCAGGTGAATGGGAAAGGCGGGGAACAGGGTCATGCCATTTTTGGTCAAAAACTGCCGAACACTGAGCATGGTGTGGGCAGATGTGCGTGTAAATCACCCATCATGAAATGGGCAAATGTGCTGAAAGGGTCTTCAAAAACAAAATTCACTGAAGCTGAATGCTGCCTCTCACAGCAACACCAGTTGGTACACTGATACAGATGGGTTTCTAGAGTGCTCTCCTAGCTAGAGAAGTCTGTACTACAAGGGACCTGCCCTCCAGAAGATAATTCTGTTTTGGGGGGGCTTCCCCCTTGTACATAGTCTCTGCTTATAAGGAGATCAGAGTCTGATGAGGAAAATGTATGAAAAAAACAAATAAAATATAGCATTTTACTATATTTTATAAAAGAATACCTGTCCCAGCCTAGCTATGAGTGTGTGCACACACATACATGTTTAACCTTGTTTTAGTTCACATTTCCTAGTAAAGAGAGTGTTATGTAAACTATAGCATGAAAACGTTTTACTTGGAATTCAACCCCAGGGAAGCAGGAGTAAAGTACAAGAGGAAGAAAGCAGGGAAGGACCGAGAGCATTCTGAGGGCTACGCTGACAAGCTGGACACTGCTTGGTATCAGATATAAAGGCTTGCTTGATTTTGCACGTCTATTTTCAGATAGGCCACATTACGAACATTCCACTATAGGGAATTTCGTGCTCCCACAGTGGGGAATTGTAGCCCTATGTTTTCACATCTAATAAGAGCACGGTCTCTCGTGGAACATAAGTCAGCATGCACGGACCCACGAGTGGGGTAGCAGAATTTCCTGTGGAGAAATCAGGCTGGCATGTTCCTTAGATTTAAAATAAAACCTTGCTCTTGCTAAAAATCTCTCCCTGGGTCAAAAGGACTTATGCCAATGCTTAACTAGCTTCCTTAGACTGATGCTAATCCTTTCAAAGTTCAGCCATACTCTTGTCTTTGCATAACCCTTTTGATGTACCTTCCGGGCTGTCTACCACCTATAGCGAATCTACAATCTACACATAGTTAATGAATACCATTCTGAGGTAATGTCCAAGAAATCATCAATAAAAACCCCTGGACCCAAGGCTTGAGGCCTCTCCAAGATGATAATGGAGGGGACGCATGGTCCCGGAATTTCTAGTCCATTGTAGAATTATGTGTAAAATTATTTACACACAGCCATGGCATACGAATCCTGCTGGCCAGAATTCACGACACTCCACATCAGAGAGGAGACAAGTTTATACACCATGCCCTATTGATCACATGTTCTTCACATGGATCAACCCCTCTTCATACACTTGGATTGTGCAGTGTGGTCACTCAGGGAGTCCTGTGGCATCTCACATACCGGAACCAACAAAGTGGTCCAGGTCAGGAGGCGATAGGCCCCAGTACAGGTATGAGGGAAGGTGCTGTTGGGTTATGCCCATGGGAATATAGTTGCCATGGCAGCTAGTGTTCTGGGAGAGCCCAAGGAACCTTGAGCCAGATGCCTTGGAGAGGCTCTTAGGCAGTGCTTATGCGGGTCAAAGTGTTGTGCACACAGCTGACAAAACAGTGGTTGTGAGTCGTGTCTTTAAGATTTCACTTCTGTGTCGAATCTAATGAACAAAATAAGCTAAGAAAGACAGTCATAGATATAGAGAACAGACTGAGAGCTGTCTGAGGGGAGAAGGACTGGGGGACTGAATGAAAAATATGAAGGAATTAAGCCAAAAAAACTCCCAAAACCAAACTCATAGACACAGACAATGGTATGATGATTATCAAAGTGAAAAGAGGGTGGGTGGGGGTAAGAAGAAGGTAAAGAGGGGGTAAATGGTGATAGAAGGAGATTTGACATGTGGTTTCTATCCTTCATTTTGTTTATGTGATGTATCACATTTATTGATGAGTAGAAATTGAATCAACCTTGCATACCAGAAGTAAATCCCACTTGATCAAGGTGAATGATCTTTTAATGTACTGCTGGATCTGGTTTGCTAATATTTTGTTGAGGATTTTAGCATCTATGTTCATCAGGGATATTGGCCCATAATTTTATTTCTTTGTAGTGTCTTTACCTGGTTTTGGGATTAGGACAATGCTGGCCTTGTAAAATGAGATTGGGAGCCTTCCCTCTTCTTGAATTTTTTGAGATAGTTGAGGAGAGGTGTTAGTTCTTGGAATGTTTGGTAAAATTCACCCATGAAGCCATTCAGTCCAGTGCTTTTGTTTGCTGGAAGTTTTTTGATTATTGCTTCAATTTCACTAGGTATAATCTATCTATTCAGATTCTTTCTGATTTAGTTTTGGAAGACTGTATGTTTCTAGGAATTTATCCATTTCATCTAGCTTGTCCATAATACAGTCTTTTTTTTAATAAACATTTTTTTTATTGTTGTTCAAGTACAGTTTTCTGCCTTTTCCTCCCCTCCCCATCATAATACATTCTTACAATCCTTTGTATTACTTTGGTGTCAGTTTCTCCTCTTTAACTTCTGATTTTATTTATTTGAGTCCTCTCTCTCTTTTTCTTGATGAGCCTGGTTGAGGGTTTGTCAATCATGTTTACCTTTTCAAAGAACCAGTTCTTGGATTCATCGATCTTTTGTATCATTTTTTTAACACTCTATTTCACTTATTTCTGCTCTGATCCTAATTATTTCCATCCTTCTACTCACTTTTGGCTATGTTGTTCCTTTTTAAGTTCATTTACGTGCGAAGTAAGGGTGTTTATTTGAGCTTTTTCCTGTGTTTTTTTTTAAAGATAGGCTTGTAATGCTAAGAATTTCTCTTTTAAGATTGTTTTCCCCATGTTCCACAGTTTTTGGATTATTGTCTACTCACTTTAAGTTGTTTCAAGGTATCTTCTGATTGCTTCCTTGATCTCTTTGTTGACTCATTCATTGTTTAATAACATGTTATTTAGCTTTGATGTTTTGTGTATTTTCAGTGTTCTTGTGATGGATTTCTAGTTTCATAGCACTGTGGTCAGAGAAGATGCTTGATATGATTTCAATCTTTTAAAATTCATTTGGTCTTTTTTTGTGTCCTAGCGTATGTCTATCCTAGGAAACACTCCACATGCATTTGAAAAGTATGTATATTCTGATGCTTTGAAGTGAAATGCTCTGAAGATAACAATTAAATCCATTTGGCCTAGTGTGTCATTTAAGGCTGCTGTCTCCTTGTTGATTTTCTGTCTGGAAGATCTATCCATTGAAATCAAAAGGGTGTTAAAGTCCCCGACTGTGACTGTATTTCTGTCAGTCTCTCCCTTTATGTCCATCAAGATTTGCTTTTCACATTTAGGTGCTCCTATGTTGTGTGTAAATGCTTACTAGGGTTATATCCTCTTGTTGGATTGTTCCCTTTATCATTATGTAGTGTCCTTCTGTGTCTCTTACTATAGCCTTCAATTTAAAGTCTATTTTGTCAGATATAAGTATTGCTACCTCAGCTATTTTCCCTTTCTAACTGCATGAAATATCTTTTTCTATCCCTTTACTTTCAGTGTGTGTGTATCTTTCAATCTGAGGTGGGTCTTTTGGAGGCAGCATATATATATGTGTATATATATATATATATATATATATATATGTGCATGTATGTATATATATGTATATATATATGCATGTGTGTGTGTGTGTGTATAGTTTTCTTATCCATTCAGCTACCCTCTGTCTTTTGGTTAGAGTATTTAAACCACTTACATTTAGGAGATTATTGATAGATATAAATTTAGTGCCATTTTACTATTAGACTATTTTCTTCTGTTATTTTTATTTTTTCTTCTTCTTTTTAAAGCAAGCCCTTTAACATTTGTTGCAGTACTGGTTTGGTGTTAAGAAACTCTTGTAGCTCTTTCTTGTCTGGGAAGCTCCTTATTTCTCCTTCGATGTTAAATGATAGCCTTGCTGGGTAACATAGCCTTGGTTGCAGGTCTTTGCTTTTCATCAACTTGAATATTTCATGCCACTCTCTTCTGGTCCGAAATGTTTCTGTTGAGAAATCAGGTGACAGTCTAATTGTTGCACACTGTAGGTAACTACCTGCTTTTCTCTTGCAGATTTTGGATTCTCTCCTTGTCTTTAAACTTTGTCATTTTAATTATGATGTGTCGAGGTGTAGGCCTCTTTGGGTCCACCTTGTTTGGGACTCTCTGAGCTTCCTGGGTCTGTGTTTTTTTTTCCTTCACCAGATTGGGGAAGTTTTCAGTCATTATTTCTTCAAATAGGTTCTTGATCCCTTGTTTGCTCTCTTCCCCTTCTGGCATTCCCATGATGATGTTGTTATGCTTCATGTTGTCCCAAAGGTTTCTTAAGCTCTCCTCATTTTTAAAAATCCTTTTTTCTTTTTGCTGCTCTGCTTGGTTGTTTTTTTTCTACCTTGTCTTCCAAGTTACTGATACAATCCTGTGCTTCATCTAACTTACTCTTTATTCTTTTCAGTGTATTATTTATTTCAAATATTGCATTCTTTATTTCTGACTGGTTGTATTTTATGCTCTCTATGGTTTTTTTTTTTCATGCTGTTGAGTATCCTTATAATCATACTCTAAACTCTTTATCTGATAAATCACTTGCCTCCATTTCATAGCATTCTTATTCTGGAGAATTCTCTTGTTCTTTCATTTGGGGCCTGTTTCTTTGTTTATCCATTTTGGCCACCTATTTGTGTTTGTTTCTATGTAATAGGTAGATCTGCAAGACTTTGGTGCAGGCCTAAGTCAAACTCCACCTGTGACTTGCCCTGGGTAATCTGTTTGAAGCTGTCAACAATCCACAGTGTATAGCTCCCTCTGCTGGGCCTGAGTGTGTCCAGAGAGAACCAGACTGTGCACCAAAGCCAGCTTTTATCAGCAGCTGGCCCAGGGGAGGGTCATCTGAAGACTTAGAGCTCCCAGCAATGCCTCTGTCTGCAGGTTTTCTGTAGGGTTAATCAGTGAATGTCTTGTAGCTGTATCCCTCAGCAGCTCAGCATGGGGCTTAATTCCTGTAAGTAGAGCTATTGCTTTCCCTCAGGCTGATGCCATTTGGAGAGGAGTGCTCTGCCTAAGATGGCTCCTGCAGTATGGAGAATGGCTCAGCTCAGGGATCCTGGAAGCTGTTCCTTCAGTTCTTTCCCCAGAGCCACCAGCTGCAGATTATCTTCACACATCTCTAGTCCACTAGGTCCTTCCTCTGCCAGAGCCCAGGGTAAGTGGATGCAAATGGAATTTTGTGTGTAGGCCCTTTATGAGGCGCTCTGTGTCTCCAGAATCTCTCCCTGGTGGACAGAAACCCTGCTACTTTTCACAGCCATATATTATTTGTGTTCTTTTCCTGGTGCTGTAGGCCAGGGAGCCTAATTTGGGTCTTAGACTTCACACTTCTCTGGGGGAACACCCTAGCCACTGAAATATCCCTCTGGCACTTCAGAGTCCAGCCAGCCCTTACACTTCTCCCCACTCCCTACCAGTCTTGTTGTGGTGATGTGGCTTCTTCTGTTTGTCCATGGTTATAAGTCTTCTCTCCAACTAGTGTTCAGTTGGTTATTCAGAATAATTTTTTTATAATTTAGTTGTAATTCCAGTTTGGTCCTGGGAGGATGTGTTGTGACAATTCAAGGCCAGACAGGTGATGGAATTCAGGCAGATGGAAGAATATTCATGTAGCCATTGGGATGTCTGACATACCTTTATTTAAGGGTGTGTGATCCATGCACACTGCAAGCTGCATGTCCCTGCATATCACCTGTCCCCCCGTGTGGCACCAAGTGGGGAGTGCCTACCCACTTAAATACTGGATACAAACAAAACCGTCAGGGTGCCAACAGATATTATGCAACAGATCTTCACACTGCATATGTGAGCCCACTCAAGGCTATGGGAACAGTTTATTGGACCCAGTCTCAAGCCTATTAGAACACTACTTATCAGGCCCATTCTCAAGGTTATGGGAAACTGCTTCCCTTAGTTGCCCATACATCTGGGTGAGGAAGCCAGACTGTCTCTGTTTACCCTACAGAGGAGGTTAGTGTAGCTTCCACTTACTCCTCTGCCATCTTGGGTTCTTTGTAATCGAGTCTTGTTTGCTATTGGTGCATTTGTGTAGGGGTCAACCCTCAGTCTGGCTGACTATGAGAATCAACCCCAACCACTGTATACCAACTGCTATGCAGATGCTGACCACACAGAGTGGAATTTGCCTCAGCAGGGTCTGCTGCCTGCTGATATCTCCCTGTGCATATGCTACTTGTGAAACTAATTGGATCCTGTTCTGATGTTGTCTGAAGCTGGCCATTGAGTGTGTTGGTTATGGGACCTCTTTGGAGGAACTCTGGTGCTGATCAGTGTCAGACACTGCCTGTGACTGGCCCAAGGCAACCTCTTTGGAACTACAGTTTGTGGCTGTCTCTTCTTGATTTGAGCATGCATGGAAAGGACCAAGTTGTGAACCAGAGCTAGATTTTACCAGCACTGGGTCTGGGGGGAAAATTCTCAAAGCACACCAAGAACTGCCTTTGCCTACCAGTGGCTATGATCTCAGCTCTCTCCTCAGACCACAAACCCCAGACTCCCCTTGCATGATTCTAGTCTGCTTCTCCCTCTGTCTACCACAGCTCAGGGTGACTGGCTGTGAATGATAAAGGGCACTGGCCCTTTAAGAGGGCAACTGTGTCTTTAGCAGATTCTTGCCTCTCCCTGGCATACAGAATCCCCATCAATTTTTCCAGCCAGAGATATATGGATGCCTCTTCCTGGCTCTGGTGCTCTGGCCTGGGGTGCCTGGTGTACAGCTGAAACCCCCTCCTCAGGGGTAATCCCCACAGCTAAGATATCCCTGATGGATCTAAGCCATCACCCATGAGAGCAGGTCCAGCCCTTTTTGCATCTCTGCACTTCTTACGAGTCTTGATGTGGCTTCTTCAATAAATTCTTGGACATAAGACTTCTCTTCAGCTAGCCTTCAGTTGGTTATTCAGGTTGTTTCTCTATATTTTAGTTGTAATTCCAGATTGATTCTGGAAGGAGGTGCATGTAGTTCCCACTTACTCTGCTGCCATCTTGGATCATTGTAATTTACTTTCATATGACTTGCAATATCTATTACCAATTTAGCTCTCTACCTATCTATCTAGTTACAACAAACATAGCAAAATGTTAACAATTTTAGATTCTAGATGGAGGGTCTATGTATGATTATTATCCTATTCCTCAGTATGTTTGAGACTTTTCATCAAAAGCATTGGGAAAAGTGATATGCAGATGTTTATGATCTTGGGGATAAATATGACCCTAAAGGGTCACCTGTTTCAGGCTTGCCTTCAACCAGAATTGCACTTGATCCTTGAGTGTTAGAGAATAATCCTTCTTACAAAAAAGCATCCCTCCTTCTTCTTTGGCATCCTATTCTGTATCTGTATTTGCAGTTAAGAAGTTCTTTCTAATGTCTGTTCCAAACAGTAACTGAAATCATTGAGGCTCTTGGATATTTTGGTATCTTCCTATTTCCAAAGTTAGTTGAAGGTTTGGACCAGGTGCTAGATTTTTGCTTTTCTTCAAGATTCAAATTCCCATAGGCATTCCTGAATGGCTGGTGAGACAAGCTTCTCTCCAGTGTGGTCTGATATTTATCCAGGAACTTTGAAAGGAAACAGAACGCAGCACTATGATGCTGAGCCAGCTCTGCACATGTCCCAGTCCCTCACTTCATTCGCTGCTCCAAACTTTTCTTCTTTGACTGCCCTGTCTGAAATAGCAACACATTACTCTCCCCTGTTTCCTTGATTTACAGGTTCAAAAAATTACATTGATCATTGCTTGACATTATATCACACATTTTTAAAAAATTTATTGCTTCCTTGTGAAGGTACACCCAGTGAGGGTGGGGTCTTGATCTGTTCTAGCAGTTCTCTAGCTTGAATGTGCATCAGAATCTCCTGGAGGGCTTGTTAAAGAACAGATTGCTGGGGCACCACCTCCAGAGTTTGAGGTAGAGCCCAAGAATTTGCATATCTAACAAGTTCCCAGGTAATACTGATATTCCTGGTCCCAGCACCACATTTTGAGAACCATAGGCCTATTATTTGCCAATGCATCCTAGCATGTAGAATAGTAAAATGCTCCACACACACTTGTCAAATGGAAGAATGAATGAGTGAATGAATGAATGAATGAATGAATGGTGAATGAGTGGAAGCTGGCTTGCCAGTATGATCACTGGGCTCTGGAAGTGGGAGAACTTTGAAAACCAAATAATAAACAACTAAGGAAACAAGTGTGGTTCCCATTCTGGGGACGTCGGGCGCGGGGGCCAGAGTCCAGGCATACTTTACTCTGAAGCACGTGGACATTCAAAATCCTCATTTTAAATCATTCTTACCAACTCTGACAAGAAATTTTAAGGATGTTTAGGAACATTCTAAACTTCTGACAATGACAAGAAGGAAAAGTTTTATTTAATTCACTTTAGCGCCCTTATCAGAAAGAGAATACAGAAGCAGCTGGTTCGGTGGGTTCGTCTGAATGACCCAGTGGGCTGAGTTTGTGAGACCTTTCTTCATTTTGGGGATGACTTCCTCGGTGCTTTTCCTTTGTTGTAACATTTTCCTGGGAATGTTTTTTCCTTCTAGTCAGTTCTGTTCTAGAGGATGTATCATAATAAAAGATACTTCATTTGGAGCTGCATGCTTAGAGGTATCTGGGTGGGCACCAAGAAGCCATTCTCCAACTGTATTTGATCTCTGGGATCTCAAACAGAATAGCTTTAGCTCTGTGCCCCAAATCCTTTCTAACTTCATTTGATTGTTTGTTTTCTAATTATATAAATAAAACATACTCTTAGCCATGTAGACAACTGCATGAGTGAACTGAGTGCTGGAGAATAAGAACAGAACAATCCTAGGTGTTATTATTAGCAATGTGTTATATTTGTGTAAACCTATAGTTTCCAAATGATACAAATGATCTCATCTTTCTTGGAATTTCTCTGTAGTGGACAGTTTGGTGTTTAGGGAACTCTGGGTGAGTGGAGCGATTTGTGTTTCCAGACGTACATTTGTTGGTCAAGATTGTGCACGTTCGCCCTGTAGTGAAGGTAAGGAGTAGTCTGAAAAAGCATAAGCTCATGTGCACGCGCACACGGACACACACCAATTAAATAAATGACTTTGCCCCCTGGAATCCAGGCTGAAAGAAGCAGCTCTACCCTGGGTGAGCTTGGACAGTCGGAGGAGTAGGGGTCTGGAATGTTTTCAAGGTTCTGTTTTGGTGTCAGATTGAGTGGAGATAGAGCATTCATTAATTTAACAGAGCATCTGGGATCTTTAAAGCCAGAAAGAGCTACACAATTTATCAATCTTAATTTGCTCACGCTACAGTTAGACAGAGAAGATCTCTGGGAAACTGTGACAGGACCCAGATGTTCCCCATTCGGTTACTATCACACACACCAGCCAAGCTGCACAGCTCCGCCCCCGACTTCCTCAGGCCCCCTTCAGCCTGGTCCCTTGCACTTCGGCCTGCTGTCCTCATGCCTACACAGTGTTTAGCAGTGGAAACACGCTAAGTCAGTTAGGTACCATGTGGGCAACCTTCCCTGCAACCCAATTGTCCCTGGGACCAGGATGAAACTTTTGCTCTCATAAACATTTGTGTTGTTAACCAGCAGATCAAGAGGGAAATGGCCAACCCACACAGGATTCATGACACTCTCAGGTCTCACAAACACTCTCCTGCACCAGCCACATATAAGGCCAATGGAAACATTAGAACTGCCACTTCATTATTTTAACTTCCTTGAAGGTAGGAACTGGATTTAATGTTGTTTATTTTCCTACAGTCTCATCTATAATGCCTAATATAGCAATGCTCAGTTAGTGTGCGTGACTGAATGGGACCGCTGGACGCACACCGCTTTACCCACTTTCTACCTTCATCTTTGTTAAAATTTCTTCTTGAAACTGAGGTTATTAGTCCCCTAGGAATGAAAACAAACACATTTCTCTATTCTTCAGGTTACAGATTTCCTACTGGGTACCCTATCCTAGGTCAGTTTGGGGCATACAGAAGTAGATTTGGCTCCATGCACTTTAGAATCTGGTGATTTTGACAGAAAAATAAGCGGCTGTAGCTGATGAACAACATGGGCAGGCAAGGAGGTGGTACTGGCTTTTGTGAAGGTGCATAGCCCATTTTCATTCTAGTTTAGGGGTCACAGAGGAGGAAGCAATATGTATTTTGATTCCTAAAGCAGGAGAAGGAGTGAGCCAGGTACAGAGCATGGGTGAACCTTAGCACACATTTACAAAAGAGCTGAGTGTGGTATTTTGTTGTCACTGCCAGTGCTTGGATGGCAGGGAACGATGGAGTCACTTCCCTTCAGTTTCCCAGTGGTGACCCTATGCATGGGAAGAGGAGGTGACTTTCCTTCTGCTACATCTAGGCATGAGATTCTCAGCATCTGCACTATTCCTTTGAATTTAGCTATTATATTGTAGAAGGCCTCAGTAAAAATGTGAATTCTCCTAGGGAGAGATAAGAAAAAAATCATTACCCACTAGCAACTTTAAGGGAAGTAAGTGACCTCTCCATGTGTTCTAGTCACCTCTCTGGGCTCTGAGGAAATGAGCGACGAGACTTGAATTTTGAAGGGATGAGGTGAGGTTTAGGAGAAGGGAGGAAAACTGGAGATGGTAAGGCCCTAAGTTTCCCCAGGGTGGGGGCGGGGGTTGGGGAACACTATTTTAACCTGGTATTAGTAGTTCTTACTTTTACTCCTCTCAGAGGTCCCATGACCGAGTAAGTTGGGAAAACACATGCTTGAAGAAAGGAAAAGTTAATCTGTAATAGGACTTTAAAGAGCCTCCTTGATGCCAAGATGCATGGTGGTTCTCTGAGATGTTATAACATTAAACATTTCCTAAAGATATTTGATCATGGCACCCACTTGGCAGAAAATTTTCTGAGAACAGTGTCCCGGGCATCACACTGTAAGAAATTCTGGTTTGATGTATGAAGTGGCTGAAAAGAAAGGCGAGTCCAAAAGGGACCCCATCACGCCATCGCAGCGGCTGAAGTGCTCCGTGGTGACGGGTGTTGGGTTGACTCATTTTTTTTACCAAGGATCAGCCTTATTTCTCGCATACATAACTGTGTCTGACTTACTGTAGAGTTTAGAATATTTTAGTTTTATAAACAATTCTCCCCCTCTTTATCTACTTAGAAGTGTTTTGAGATTGAAGTTGTGTTCTGTACTCCCTAAAACAGGGCAGACCCATAAAGGGTCTGAACTCTTATGTACTTGCTTTCTAGAAGAATGCTCTGACTGTGTCTGTAAATGTCTCATTCAATCCATCTTGGCCACTTGACCTTTTTTATCTTGCTTGGCTTATCAGTTCATCTTGGAAACACACACTTTCACCAAGCTGACCATGACTATTTATATACATTTGGAAGACATTCCATTGCATATTACCCTCAAAATGTTCTGTTTAGTATAGCAAGGAAGTGGTAATAGGACCCCCTGTTTCATCCCTGTGTTTTCCTTAAGATAGTTTCCTGTGGTGTTATCAGCCAGTGAAGGATTAAGAAAATCTCCTGCAGGCACTCTGAAACTTCCTTCCAACTCTTTGGGTTTCTTCTGGAACAAGAAACATTAAAGCTATGTCTTTGTTAAAGCTGAGAAGGCAAAATCTAAGAGAGGAAAGGGGGAGAACGATTTGTTTTATTTATTTCAACTATTTAAATTTCAACTATGCACAAGAAGCTCTGCTGCACACCACAAAAAATGTGGAAAGGGCTATGATGTGGCCATGTGGCCCTTGCCATCAGGAGGCTGACAAGAGAAGAAAGCAAGATAGCTGCATAATCGATTAACTACCAGGCAGGCAACTTGGAGATAACAAAATGTGCCAGGATTCACTCTGAGTGGGGTGAAGGGAGAGTTTTCTATGACAACTTCATGGGAAAGGTGGAGACAGGCTTCAAAGGATGGACGAGGTTTCATCCTGGAGACAGTTAGGGATGACGTTTCCTGGGAAAGGAAAAATGAAAGCAAAGATGAGGATATAAGGTGTATTTAAGAAGAAGTAAGCAATTGTTCGGATAGTAGCTCTGGCTCATCCTGTAATGTCCGCTAGAAATCAGGAATCATTCTTTACTCCTCCTCTGTCTCCCATTGCCTTATTCAACGAATCCCCGAGTCCTATGAATTTTACCTTCTGAGCATCTTTAAATCCCCCACTGCTCCATTCCCACATCATCTTCCCTGTCCTGTCTTCTTGCGCTAGACCCCTACCTGCTTTCCTGTTTTCCTCCTGGGCTGCCTCCAATCTACCCTCCACACTGCTGCCAGAGAAAACTTCTGGAGTGTGAATGTAACTCTTCCGGTGTGGCCCAGGCCCTTACGATAGTGTCTCAGTTCCTGGCCAGGGCCTGAGCCCCACAGTCGGACAGACTTGGGCTCAGATTCCAGCTCTTTCTTAACAAGTTGGGTGACCAGCCGTGTTCATCTGAACTGTGTAACCAAACCTCAGTTTCCTTACCCAGACAGTGGGCCTCATTGACAGCCATCCTCTGTTTTCTTGTTACTCATTCCGTGCCCCATCCCCTCAGGCATCCTGCCCCTCCTTCAAGGCCCTGTTCGAGTTTCCAACTGCGCAAGGTTCTCTCTTCCCACCCTCTTCAGGTCCTCCTTCTTCTTGTCTTTCAAGACTGGTCTCTTGCACCTCCTCCTCTTGGAAATCGGCTGGAATCCTCCTTCCTGTCCTCTCTGGTCCCCAGAGCCCTTTGTGCACCTCTTTTCTGTGTTCCCATCCCCACCCTCCAATACATACTTCACTGTCGTGTGCCTTCCCCTTCCCGCACCTGCTGACTATTTCTCCAGGACAGACTCCCATAAGTGGAATTGCCAGTCAAATGATGTGCATTTTGAATTTAGATATCCAGTGCCAGACTGTGCTCCTGAACGAGGTATCAATTTCCACTCCCACAAGCAGTGGATCAAAGGGCCTTATTTCCCTCTTCCTACCCAACCCTGGGTAGGATCACTCTTTTTATTCTTTGCCCATCTGATAGGTGAAATGTGATATAGCATTGTTGTTTAGTAGGACTTTCTTTGATCTTTAACAGCATTTCATGATATCTGTATTTCTACCTTTGTGAATTGCCTTTTTGTTTTTTTGCCCTTTTTTTTTTTCCTAGTGGAAAATTCCTCTTTCTCCTATTGATTCATGGAATGTCTTTCTATATTCACCTTTAAAAAGATCCATTGCAAAGATTTCACCTAACTTGTTATTTACCTGTAAACTTACATCATATGTCTTTTTTTTAACCACAGGGAAGTTTAAAATCCATCAATCTTGGGGGAGGGGGGAAGCAAGGGAGGGAGGTGGGTTTGCCTGGGGTGGGGTGGGGGGAGGGTAAATGCGGACAACTGTAATTGAACAACAATAAAATAATAAAAAAAAATCCATCAATCTTCTTTGAAATTACCGAGGGTTTTTTTTTTTTTTTAATATTTAGACAGACATCCCTCATGATGGGATTATAAAAATAATCTACCTAATTTTCTTAGAATATTCTAATGGAATATTTTTTACATTTAAATCTTAATCTATTCAGAATTTATTCGGATATAAAATGTAAGGTAAGGATCAATCTTCATTTTCCCCTAAACTGGTAGTTCATTGTTTCAAGAGAATTGAGTAACAGTGTTTTCTTCATGAACTGTCAATTTAAAATACTTGCATCATGTAATGTATGTGAATGTGTGCATGTGTTTGTGCCTGGTCCTTGGACTCTTCATTCTTTTACACTGGTCTGCCTTTCTATTCCTGTGCGAGTTCTATATGAATTTAGTGGATGTGACATGACAGTGTGTTTTGATATCTGGCAACCCTCAACAGTGTTACTTGCTGTGATTTTCCTATGGCCCAGACCTTGTCACCATGGAATGAGGAAAGGAATCATAGCTGTCTGCTGTCTCAAGAGATGGCCGGTGGGCTAGTGACCTGTGCAGATCTGAATGCCTGTGTGTTCTTTTAAAATCCTCAAGATTGGGTGGAGGAGGGGTGACCTCAGATTTGAGAATGTTTGCAGAGCCTGGGGTCTCAATGCTGGCCCAAACCTGCAGGAGTGCACATGTAAGTATGGATCATTTCTGTGACAGCGGAGGTTTTAGAATTTAGACAGATACCTTCTGGAGATCGATGATAGTGGAAGGCAAGGATAGTGGTGAGGGAGGCCAGAAGAAGAATGACGTGATTTTGAACTCTGTTGTCATTCTGATTTATATTCAATACTGATATGATCCCTGCAAAAGGAAATTTCCACATTTATAAAATTAGGGTACCTAAGCTCATCTATTACTCTTAAAATGAGAAAGTGGAAACTGATGCATTGCAAACATGAACACCGGTGACTAGAACACTGTGTGAAATGTTCATCCACAGAAGGAATGAAGTATTGTTTATTCATACCAAGAAATTCTTTTAATATTTTTAGGGCTAAGAGGAGAGGGATTTTGCCCCAGTACCTTATATGGGTCTCATTCCTATCCTTTGCTGAAGTGAAAGCACGTGAATTCACCAAGCCTTCATTCATACATTCTTGTTTCTAGCCACTGAAACTGTCCAGCCCTCTTAGCTCAATCCAGTCCCACAAAATACCATCTGCCAGAAATGGATCAGGAGAGCTGTAAGCAAGGTTTGGATTAAGCTTGTGGAGAAGCCCTGCTGTAGAGCTGTTACGTGAGGAAGGGAAATGGTTACACAGGTCAAATTCCACCCAAGCAACACTTGGATTAAATCATCTGTGGTCTGTGCTTTGCTAGTGATCAATGGTGTTCCTTTAAGTAGGTTATACCCTTGGGGCATAACAATCTTTTGTTATTGTGCATTTTTGTGGTGACTCGATTTAGCCTATAAATAGAAATTGCATGAATATGTTCTTCTGGGAATTAGGAGCAAATCAGTCCTAAACTCAGCTTTCAGAGGTGACTTATCAGATTATGGACAGAGTACAGTTTCTCCTTCATTAGAAAACTGCACATTTCTGAGTGGTGTTGTCATCAGGAAATGTGCAATACATAGAATTTCTCTAAAATGCTGCTAGAGTATCAGGATGTCTTTAGGCACCTTATTTCTGTTCTGAATTTACAAAATGAAACCCAGATTTTTCTTCTAGAGATGTAAATGGAATGATTCTTGTGTAAAAGCATGGCCATAGTGAGTAAAAATGAGCACTTCATTAGCTTCCAATTGTGTTTTAGTATTATCTATGTCTGAATTCTTGATTATAATCAGCCCCCAGGAACAGAAAAAAAGTATACTTTCAGTTTAACACTCCTAGTATAGGAAAATACCTTGCATGACAATCAATAGTCCAAAACACCAAATCAAAATGAGATTGACTATGCAATGAATGCATCAATGTGTATCTGGGGTTGGTTTTGTTTTGTTTTGTTTTGTTTTGTTTTGTTTTGTTTGACTGGCAGCTTGCCTTTGTTACATATCCCAGGAAGTAATGAGTACCTTTAACCGTGACCACAGATATTTGTTGATTGTCTAGATATGCCAATCACATAGATGAGCCCCGGTGCCTGAGAGGCAAAGGCCGAGCCCCTGACCTAAGGGCTGACGATGGGGTAGATGGAGAAATAGATGCAGAATGACCGTCTATGATACCGTGAGAAAATGTAGGAGGGCCAACGGATCTGTGTTAGGGATGGGGATGAGGAGTCACAAAAGGCTTTCAGGAGGTTGTGTCGTCTGAACCGACTCCACAGAGAAGTGGAAGTAGGCCCAGTGAAGAGAGGTGCCATGGGAAGGGGGGATAGTATTGCAAAGTTGTGGAAACATGATAAGTAAGCCAGTCTGGGGAGAGAGCTGGGTGCTTGTGGGAAAGGGGATAAGTGAGGGTATAATGGGCAACGCTGGTGATGTGAAGAACCTCACATGCCACCAGCTCAAAGGTCAGGCAGAGCCTCTGAGACGTGGGCCAAGAAGTTGGGGTGAAGGTCAAGTGACAGATGATCAGTTGGTACTTGGGGATGAGCAGTTTTGCAAAAGGGTGGAAAAAGGATGACAAGTATTGATGGTAGTGAAGGTGATTAGCAAGTTGTTATAGAAATGAATGTGGAAAATAAAGCAAGTGTAGACCAGAGCAGTGAAACAGAGATAGATAAGTTGCTTCTGATTTAACAGATGTTTTTGGTGGTGGAGATGAAGAGAAGGGAGTCTTGAACGACTCCTTGGATGTTTGGGCAACTAAAAACAGAACTACTGGCTGAGACAGAGAATGGAGAAGGAGGAGCAGGGTAGAGTGGGAGCTGAAGAGGGGAGGGTGGTGGTGTGCAAACTGGATGTGTAAGGTCTAACTATAAACAGTTTTTTTGTATTCTTGTCTGTAGCTCAGGAAGGAACTCTGACCAAGAGATATTCCTCCCTCCCTCTAGCTCCTCGTAACCACTATTCAACTTTCTATCTCAGTGAATTTGATTACTCTAGAAATTTCATATTAGTGAAATCATACATTTGTCTTTTTGTAATGTGGTACCATGTATCAGAATGTCTTTCCTTTGTAAAGCAGGATGGTATTCGATTATATGAACACACCACATTTCGTTATCCATTCATTTGTTGATGAACAATTGGGATATTTTCACCTTTTGGTTCTTGTGAATAATGCTGCTGTGAACATTAGTGTGCAAATATCAGTTTGAGTCCCTGCCTGCAGTTCTTTTGGGCATACAGGATTCCTGGATCATATGGAATTCTATATTGAACTTACATGTTGAAACCACCATATTGTTTTCTATAGGGGCTACACCATTTTACATACCCACCAACAATGCACAAAAGTTCTAATTTTTCCACATCCTCACAACACTTTTTTTAAATTTTATTTATTTTTTGATAGTAGCTTGGCAACTGTTCTCTTAACTTTTGTCTCTTCAGAGTTTGTGGCAGACTGCTATGTGCTCATCTAATCCCATTTCCCCTTTTCTTTTGGGCACATAGCTAGACTATGTTTCCCAGCATCCCTCGTAGTTCAGCAGGCCCTTGTGGCTGACTTTTGGCCAACAGAGCATATCTGCTGCTCCTAGGCCTGGGCCATAAAAACTTAGATGTTTTTATCCTATCCACTGGCTAAAGAGAAAAGTCTCCAGGGACCCAGGGGAAAGCAGAGCCACAGACAGAAGGAGCACAATGTTGGGTACACACTGACCAGAAATTCCTATAGTAACTGCTATATGAGCAAGAAATAAAATTCTGTTGTGTTAAGGCATTGAAATTTGGGGGTGTTTGCTATAGCAGTTACTATACCCTAATGCAGATTGTATGATCTCTTAATCTTGTTTGTCTTAGCATGGCTGCTTCATTTCCTTAAAGGATTAGCTTTCTTTGCTTCTGCATGCATGAGGCAGAAGGTAGCCAACCCTGAGTTTTCATGTCCCCTCATCCCATCCTTCTAGTTGGATAACTAGTAGAGATGATTAGCATTGCTGAACTCCAAGTCCAAGTCCTCAGAATAGAGAATCTGACAGGCTCAAGTAGAGGAAAATATCCTCTTGTGTACCAGTCTGCTACGGCCAGACGGCAGGGCCGTCTACAACCTGGTGGCTGCTGAGGGGCTACCCTGTGGGGAGGAAGGTAATGGGTGTAATGGGCACCTCTAAAGGTACCTACCACAATACTTTTTCTTGAAGTATGGTCTAAGGATTCTCTGATTTAGTTTCACACAGTGAACTAGAATCTCAGATGGATTCTGTGAAGAAGTTCTGAGTGGCCAAAGAAGTTGGGGTGGAAGGCAGGCACCATGCAATCAGATTGGTACTCTGGCTCCAAAACTCTGCATTTTTAACAAGCTCTCCAGGTGATGTTGACACTCATCATCTTGGGGAACCACTATCTCCTAGAACTCTCAATGGTATTTTAATGCCTGATCTTAGTGAATGTTTATGCAAAAATCATCTGAGACAGATAGTTAAAAATCCTATCTTAAAGGTCACCAGAAATGGCCCTGTGAAAGTTCTCTTTGATTTAGAACCATATAGCATTTCTTCATATTTAATCAAAGTTTCTTGAGGTGCTTTCCACTCCTTTTTGGTTATGTACTAAGGGTTTAACTGGGCATTGCAGGCTCAGATGCTTTTCAGGGCTAGACAGGGATCATATGTAAAAGCTGCAAAAGGATTGAAGTCAATTAGAAATGAGGAGACCCATGAGAAAATGGAGGGTGTGTGCCCCAGTAAAGGATTCCATATTCAGTATTGACTACCGGGGTCAAACAAAACATGTCTCAAGGTTATAATGAACAAGGGAGGCTGTGTGTTTGGGACATTTGTTAAATAGTACCTTTTTTCCTTCCAATCAAATGATTTCCTGTCCTTCATCTTATATAAAGAGTCATTTTTACTACTTGTTTTCAGATCGTCATCACTTCTTTTTAAAGTGGTAGGGAAGGAAATTCTGCCCAAGTTCATTTTATAACACAAAAAGCATCAGAATTGAGAAAAGGTCTCTGTTTTCAAATGTCATCATTTCTATTAATATATGTTATCATTATGTTTATATAAGATTGTGGTCATTTAAATTTTGTTGTTAAGGTAAAGGATAAGCTTAAGGGAAAACTTGGAAAAGAAATACAAAAAACAAGCAGAATGATCTCATCATGTCTCCATGCAAAAGCAATCACTGTGAACATTTTTCATATTCTCCCAGTATTTTTTCCATGTAAAGTTAGAAAAATCATTTATTTTTCAACTTCACTTTGTTCCAAAAAGGATTCAAGACAACTAAAAAGTCACTTTTAAGTGGTTGCTTATGTTCATCCATATTTATGCAGACATATATATGTTACATATATAAATTACAATCATATTGAGTGTGTGCATGTCTGTGCATTTTTTTAGCCATGTGTCTTGGAGATCTTTTCATGTTACTTGTAACAGCAACAGCTTCCAATTTATTGAGTACTTTGTATGTGTCAGATGCTGTTCTGATAACATCACGTGCACTACCTCATTTAATTCTCACAATGAAATGGGTGCTGTGTTAAGTCCCACTTTCAGATGAAGACCTTGGGGCGTGGAGAAGTTCAGAGTTTGCTGTCCATGTGAATCGTAAGTGATGTGAATGGGCTGTGATGTCCATTGGTCTGACTCCAGAGTCTGCAAGCTTCGCCACCAAATAGCACTGCCTCTCACGCTTCTTAACTATTGGGTAATATTTCATAGACTGTATTTAAACTAGCCATACTAATTGACATTTAGGTACCTTCTAAAATTTTAGTATTATCAATAATACTACAGCAATGTCTTGGTACACAAATGCACATATTTCCCTAGAATAGAATAGAATGAACATTTTTGAAAAAAGAAATGCATCCATTTCTTCAGAGCTTCTGAATTTTGTGTCTTTTCTGAACAAGGCCTTCTCTGTCCTAAAGTTATTAACAACTTCTGTTTATTTTAATGTCAATAGAGCATTTATTTTTTCTTTAATCGATTTGGAATTTATTTTTGTGCATAGGGTAGAATAGAAATCTACCCACGTCATAAGAAAACAGTTAATGTAAATGATTTACCAGCGGGCTGGCCCGTCTCTCTGGGGAATTTTTCCCTTTCAGGAGCTCAGCCTTTTGGTGTCTGCTGTTGGCTGGTGAGGAGGGATTGTCAATATTGTTGGGCTGTGGTTGGCCTCTATCATGCGGCCCACAGTACATGGCACATCCTTGCCCGTGCCCCAGGAGGCTGACTGCTAAGGCCTGCGTCGCCAGGGCTGCCTGCCCTCTGACATCCATCTGGGGTGGGCTGGTGAGAGGGGTTGGTGGGAGATCAGAAGATGGGATGAAAGAGAGGTCAGAGTTTTTATTCCTTTTATTTTTCTCCCTGTCCAGCCACACAGAGGCTCTCTGTAAATAATTCTTTTAGTGCTCTTTAGTTCAATTCTTTGAATGCTCCAAAAGTGTCCTGCTGGGATTATGATTAATATAGCAATGGAAATGAAATTAACAAAAATGTGAAACCACAGAGTTTTAGATAGGAAGAAGGTGTTTAAGGCTGACACATATAGAATGTGTCACTAATCCAGCCAAAAATCTGTGAATTATAAGAAAATATATTAACTAAAGCCCACAGTTGATGGCCACTCTTATTGTATTGTTCATTTGGGGGTGAAATAATTAATTATTCAGCAGTATGAGGTGCTCAGTTGAGACTTAAAGTTTGCAGTCCTGTGCTGTAGCACAGAACTATCTTCCCGGTGAATATTTGTTATTTCTGTTGGGGGAGGACAGTGAACTGGAAAAGAGGGAGTAGATAGCACTGCTGTCAACACATAATTAAGAGAATTTTTTCAGGGTCATGTTTTTAAGGGACCTATGATTCTTGTGAGATAACAAGAATAAAATGCGGTTTGCGCTACAGGAGCACTGAAAGAATTTTTAGTGAATGTATACAAAACCCTTTGACCCGTGTACTGAGGCTCGCCCCATGCTTTAGACTCCTTTAAAAATAACCTCAATGCAGCTGTAGGAAGGATCGCCACATTTTACCCACCGCCTGGAAATAAGGACACTATGGCATAGACTTGGTCAAGATGCTCCAGCAGAAAGATTGGATTGAAAACTTAAAGCTTCTTATATAACGGTATATCAGTTTAGTTTAACACATTGTATGTGGGAAACATATTTATACGTTTTACGTTGACTGGTAGTGGAGTACGGGACACGTATAAATATGTTTTTTATAGACTAGCGGTAGAATGTGGGTAACGGATAAATATGTTTATTTTTATACTTTTTTATTGCTCTAAAGGGATGCTAACATGCAGATATACGAATTCCAAAGGACAAAATTTGGGTCTCTTTAACACAGACAATGGTGAATTATGTATGTATGTATGTTTTAATGATTATTATACAAAAAACACTACTAAAACTTCATTCTTTCTTTTTTTACATACGATTAACACAAGAAAAAACACTACTAAAACTTCATTCTTCTTTTTTTACAATGAAGTTTAAGAAAAAAACTTCATTCTTTTTTTACACATTTTACGTACTTTTTTTCAAAATATTTTCAATAAATCGGAATTTTTACATATTTTATTACTTTTATTTCAATTTCCAGTGAGTTTTCCAGTATTTGTCTGTTTAAAATTTAAGAAAAATAATTCAGTATACATTTTATAGTAAATCACAAAAAGTTTCACTGAAAAAAAATATGTAAAACTAAAGTTATCGTAATTTTACTGAAGGTTGCCATTTGCACAAAACATTAGCAAAAATGGCCTGCTCCACCTGTTAGCTTGCGATAAAAGCGACCCGCATACCATGAGAGGTAATATTTAAACCGCTAAATCCATTCTACATAATCATGATTAACTCCTTCTTATCTCTCATTCATATGCCTCATTAAAACTGTTTCCTTTCTCCCCTTTGATTTGTTCTGAGTAGTTTTATACTCATACTTCCTACTAATTTAACCAGCATGATAGGAGACATGGAGTGATTAAAATACAAACACCCTGAAACTACTGCTCTGGTAGGGATGAGGAGCGTGCGTGGAGGAGGTGCTGTCATTTAAGATGTTACATGAAGAATCGCAGCCACCGTTTCCGTACCGCGGACATCTGTGTCAGCAGAGACTCCTGCAGGAAGTGGCATTTCCTGTCCACTGTGTTCCAACCAGGACCATCCCTTCTCCTCGGTGTCCTGACCACCGAGAGGGAGAGTTAGAGAGACCGAGAGCAGTAGAATCTCTGAAGACACAGCCAGTATTTTTCGCACCAACTTGGAGAAAAAGAAGGCCTCCATAGAAATAGACTGAGTATAATGAGGTATTTAAATATTACTCATGAGTCAGCTGATTTATAATTTGTTTGTCCCTGAGACTGTAAACCCCATGAGGAAAGGGGACATCTTGTTTCATTGCATATTCAGTGCCTACACAGTGCTTTGCCCATGGTAGTTACTCGATGCTTGTTTATTAAATGACTAAACTCAAGAGAAAGGGCTTAGCTGAAAGGACTCTGAAGAATGAAGGAATCTTGAACGAATAGTATAGAGTTAGATCACCTTGAGATTACAGAAGATAATTCAGTTTGGATTTGTGGCAGAGAAAATAATAGCCTCCCCCCAATATCGCCACTGCTCCCCTCCCCTTTCCCTACGTGTTCTTGTTCGGATCCATGGAAGCCGTGAATGTGCTGTTACAAGTCAAGGGGGAATTAAGGCTGCAGAGGGAACTAAGAATGCTAACCAAGTGATCTGAAAGTAAAGAGATTATCCTGGTTATTTGGATGGGCCTAATGAAATCACAAATCCTTTAAACTGACTAAAAAGAGGTCAAAGACAGATTTGAAGATGTTGTGCTGCTGGCTTTAAAAATGAAGGAAGGGGCCAAAATCCAAGGAATACAGGCAACTTCTAGAAGCTAGATGGGGGCAAGGTAATAGACTTTCCTATGGAGCTTCCAGAAGGAACACTCTTTACACTGGTTTTAGCCTAGTGAAACCATTTCAGGCTTCTGCTTGCAGAAGCAGATTCATATCAGATGTGCATGTGGGATTCAGCCCTGGAACCTGAAATGCTGCATTTGCCTGTTCTTAGTTATTAGTTAAGGGTTGGGCACACCTGTGTCAATTAAAAGACTTTTTCTGGGACCATTGGGAGAGAGGCTTATGGATTTGAACTCTAGAGATGTGGGGAGCTATCTTACCGCCGTGGAGAGCTGAGAACTGAGGGCAACAAGAGGAGCTCAGAGCCAAGAGAGGGAGACAGATTGGATCCCTGGGTTAAGCTTCTCTTGAATTTTTCTATTACATGAGTCAATGAATTCATTTTTGCATAAGCCAGTTTAAATTGAGTTTTCTAATTCTGTCACCTAGTTTTTAGTGAGGAGGCACAAGAAAATGATAGAATCAACTCTATGTCTCTTATAATACGTATATACATGAAATATGCATATCACTGCATATATTTTCATCATAGAGAGTATATATCTGTCCAGCCATTCTTAACCAGTCACTTTTTCATCTTTACAAAGATCTGAGTTAAAGCACCCTTGTCCCAACACCACCAGCTGAAGCTCTGTAAAGATAGATGATGTACCTGAATCTACCTGACCATTAATGTTAACATTATATCAGGAAGACAGTGCCCAATTATGGGATCTTGCTGTAACGAGTCTTCCTTCTGTCTTATGCATTCTACATTATGATATAACCTAGCATATTGAAATTCTTCTTTTTAACATTTGAAAATATTAGCTATTAGAATTCTAAATATTAGTAGGAGATAATTTTTTAAAATATAATAAAATTTTAAAAAATGATTTGTCCTCACTAAATAATTTTGTTTGGTTTCCTTGTGGTTTACCCATATTTAACTATTCTATTTCTTAAAACTTAAGCATCTTGATTTTTTACGCATGAGCAGTTTTATATATTGAGACATACTTGACACCGGGTTATTCACCATCAAAAAATAACATTTGCCTCCTGTGTGGGGGCCTCTGTTAGGAGTCTATATCTTAGCTGTGAAGCTGCCCCCCTTCTCATGGAAAGATTCACCAGTTTGAGTGGCTGCCAGGGCCAGGAGCCTCACGGGCGAAGTGAGCTGGGTGGTGGTCGTAGTTGACTAGAGAGTCCATGTCAGTTTGAAGGTCACCTACTTGCTGCTGCAAAACGTAGGCCCAGTTGCTGATCTTCTAGTTTTTCAAAAGAGGCCATAAATCTGGGTTTTTATGTGCAGCGCTGGAGCTTTGCATATAGGAATCAAATTAAAATTAAAATATGCTTTACAGACCAAACGAATCCCACACAAATAACAAAACCCAGGTCCACAGGCTTCACTGTGGCCCCCAGGCCCCAAGCTTGTCCTTTGAGGATACGCTAATCTGTCCTCTGCATCAACAGATGGCATCAGCATCATCCGGGTCCTTTGTCTAGTTGTGAGCACTGTGCTTGTGCTTTATTTTTAGGTGTCTGGGACATTATTAACCTGAAATGGCCAATAAATGTGACAGCCATGGCCTTGTCGAAACCACTAGCAAAGACAGATGTAAAATTATGACGGGAGGATATTAGAGAAAACAAAACACAGGAAACGGTGCGAAAAGGACAGAAGTCGCACGCGCACGGGGGAAGCCTTATTTGGGAGCAAAGATGATTCTGAAGTAGAGAGAATCCTACATGTGAAGAGTTCATGGTATGCGACCTTCCACCTTCACAACAAAAGAAGAAAAGTAATTAATAAATTAGGAAAAAAAATTGAGTGTTGGCTGTAGGATTCAGTATACAAAATAGATGTCTACTTACCTAACACTTTTCAGAAGAAGGCCAGCAATTCGTTGAAGAACTTGAAGGGCGTACATGGTGACAGTCCTGTGGATATAACTTCTGTGGCAAGCTCTGGATACGTCCATTGGATCAAATTCTATTTTGTAATGAGGTGGTAGAAGTGTCACTACTGTAGCTGTTCAGGAGTTTCCTGTGATATTTGTGGGTGTCATCAGTGAAGAGGTTTATGTGCCTCAACTAACTTTCAATGTTGATAAACTGCTCTTTTTTATTATGTCAAAATATATACAACATACAGCTTACCACTTTAACTATTCCTAAGTGTGCAGTTCAATACCTTCACATGGTGACACACTCATCACCACTATCCATCTCCAGGACTTTTTCGTCATCTCCAACTGAAACTCTGCACCCACCAAACCCTAACTCCCATCTTCTCCTCCCCTAGCCCCTGGCAGCCGCCATTCTACTTTCTGTCTCTATGAATCTGGTTACTCTAGGTACCTCATGTAAGTGAAATCATTCAATATTTTTTCTTTCAAGCTGTTTTTCTATTTTAGAAAAGCTCTATTCATTAAGTTGACAAATATGTCTTGAACCCCTAGTATGTGCTCAAAATTGATCTATGTGCTGAGGATACAGTGGTGAAAACAACAGACCTGGTCCTTGCTATTTGGGTGGGTGGCAGGAGCCAGACAATAAAGAAATAAGCATAAAACAAGCAAAATAATTTTATAGTAGACTTTGCATACACTAAAGTTGAGATGCCTATTAGATGTCCAAGTGGAGATGTTGACTGGGTGGTTGGATTATAGGTGATTCTGCTTGGCGTGATCAAAGGTTAAGAGTTGAAGCCATTGTCATACAGGTGGCGTCTAAGTCCACCAGCTGGTGGAGGTAGTCTGGAGAGGATGTGAATACATCAAGCTAGAGAGCCCAGGACAGCGCCACAACGCTCCAGGGTTTCGAAGCTGAGCGGTGGAGGAGGTTGCACAAGAGACCAAGGAGGCGTGAACAGTGATGAAGAATATAGGTGGATGTGGGGATTCAAAAGCCAGAAGAAACTACTTCCAAAAGGACAAAGTGGTCTGCTGAGCTGAATACTGCTAAGAACTACAGATGAAGAACAAGAGATCTCTGGGGGACCAGGCAGGTCCGGGGAAGTGAGGGAAGTGGAGAGGGCAGTTGTGGACAGCTCTTTCGAGAGGCCGTGAAGGTCATAGTATATGAGATTGTTCCTGAGAGAGTTTCTCAGTAAGCGGGAGAAGTTTATACTTGGCTTTCAGGATTCTGAGAGACTTCTCCCTCTCCGTTTTGGAAGAAATGCCTCAGGAATGGCTGGCTTTGAATCACAAATCTGCTTATGAGCTACCTGTTAGAATCTAACTTTTTTGTAAATAAAAGAACTTCAATAAATGATTCTCTCTCATCAAACCTAAAGGCAAATTTAAAACATTTTGTCATTTATTTTGTTCTCTAACTGGGGGTCCCCAGTCTCCAGGCTGTGGACCAGTACTGGTCCAGGCCTGCTAGGAACCGGGCTCCACAGCAGGAGGTGAGCTTGAGTGTAATGCACTTGAATCATCCTGAAACCTCCCCCCACCCCCCATCCATGGAAAAACTGTCTTCCACAAAACTGGTGCCTGCTGCCAGAAAGGTTGGGGACCCTGATAAACAACTTATGGCAGCAGTTTGCATATTAGGTCATGTTTTAGCTTAGATAAATAATGTTTTATACTTTTTCATTTCAAAATGATTTTATGTGCCAGAATTATTCTCTTCAAAAATGTTTTTAAATTGATGAGAGAGAGAGAGATAAAAACACTGATTTCTGGTTCCACTTATTTACACATTCATTGGTTGTTTCTTGTATGTGCCCTGATGGGAGATAACCTTGGCATATCAGAATGATATTCTAATCAACTGAGCTATCTGGCCAGGGCTCAGAATTCTTATTCTTTTTTTTTTTTTTTTTAATCCTCATTAAGGACATTTTTTCATTGCTTCTAGAGAGAGAGGAAAGGAGAGAAACACTGATGTGAGAGAGAAACATCTGTTGCCCTCGGCATGTGCCCAGACCAGGGATTGTACTCGTCAGGACCGGGGATCAAACCCAAAGCCTAGGTATGTGCCCTGACAGGGAATTGAACCCACAACCTTTGGTTATGGGTCAACGCTCCAACCAACTGAGGCACATTGACCAGGAAGAGAATTATTCTTTATTATTAATCAAATGGTGCCGGTAGAAAGGTAACAGAAGAGAAGGTATTACAAACTCTCAGATGATCCCAACAAAAGCACAATGCTGGGGGACATTCTTGCCAGCAACAGTCAAGGCCTTTAATCTCCATCCCTCAGTGACCCCGGCTTGGCTCATCGGTTGCTGGTCTGCAAGTAAGCAAAGCTAGAGCAGCACAGGCATCAAAGAGGAACAGATAAATAAAGACCTTTTAAGTTTCTGAACCATTTCAAAAAGGCACTCCACCAAACATTGTCAATAATAGTGTTCAATAATTAACTGCTGTACAAGATTTAGAATTTCTCCCAAATCTCCAGTTTTAGTTACTAGTATCTTCCTAGTCAATACATTTTAGAAGAAGAATCAACTTGAATTTGCTCCCTAAAAACACACTGTATAGTCTCTCTTCAAATAAAACCCGCATTTTCAAGCTCAAGCAAAATGGCTGCATGAGGGAAGCTTCCCCATTACATCTTCCCAGCTGCTTCTTCAGCCTCAGAGCTTAACACTCTCCGGGTATAGGCCCTCACTCTTCCTCCCTCCTCCTAAGTTTTGTCTTGACTAAAACACAACTGAAGGAGGTTTTTCTTCCTTATACAAACTCAAAAGCAGGAGACATGGAATTGCACCGTCAGTGATAAAGGCTTGGTAGAGTGTGGTTTTTCTCCTGCCCCTTGGGTAGATGTATAAGGGTAATGGTAGTATGAGGAAAAAAGAATACTTAGAGTTGAGTCAAAACGGCTAGATTAAAGAATATATAACTCATTTCAAAGGAAAATCTCGGTTGTAAACTAAACAGTCCAATTTCCTTGCATTAAGTCTCCCCTGGACAGTAGTATTCAGGGTGGAGAGGGTGTGCGGGGGTGTGCGTGTGTCGGAGGGAGGGGTGGTGGGAGGGAGAGAGACAATGGTTAGGCAGCTAAGGTAATAACTTGTGAATGGTATTTATGATAATAGGATGACTTCGAGAAACAGAAGCCTTGGTGGGACATACCTGATTGGTTGTGAGGAGAGGACCCCACAGTGACAAAAAGGCTCAGGCCCTGGACAAATACAGAATAAGGGAGAAAATGGCGAGGTTACAGTCCTTTCCTCTGATGCTCAGTGCCTTGAGGAGTGTAACGGCAGTGCCCACTGCAAAGCGGCACAACTGTGACAGGTAGTGGCCAGGGCATGACTCCAAAGAAGTCATGGATGGGAATGTTGAATTAGACTTTATGTGTTAAAACTTTAGATTTACAAGTTACCGAGCATAAAATGGATTCTAATTTTTACATTGAAAGCTATTTGTGGGCAAAATCCAAATAGCTGGAACCTATATTCGACCTGAGGCTGAGGAGGCCAATAGCATATCTGTGTGTGATAAAGACAAAGTTATTTTAATTAATCGACATGTGCTTATACTTAGCCGGAAGAGGTAAAAACATAGTGTTGTGTGTCTGTGAGTATACATGTTTACTTGACTGGCGAAGAGTCTACAGTTCAAAGAAGGCATTGTTAACCATTCACGAGCAATGCCAGCCTCGTGGCAGTAACAGTTCTGAAAGAAGGCTCCTTTGAAGATGACAATGTTTCCATGGATGTGAAGGTTGGCTGATGGACCAGTTCCCTCATTTATAGCCCCATTCATATGTGCATATTACACTTTCCCATACAAATTTTTAACATGTTCAGTGCATATATGTGTATCTATTATCACAGACATAATACTTCATTATACTTAAATTAAGACATGTAGTTTAAGAGTTATTTTTTCTTTTTCTTTTTTTTGCATTGGAACCCTCCTCTAGGGTATATTACGGAAAATTATCCTGTGATAATCTCAAGACCTGGCATATGACTGGGTAGGGGGTGGGAGAGAGTAGAAGGTTGGGGAGGAAGGTCTTCCCTGCTCCCCAGAAACCTGGGTCCCTCCTACCACTGGGAACTTCCAGCCATGGCCTCCCCGTGGGATGCAGCTGCCTCCACACGGCTGTGGTGGAGGTGAGATTTCAGGGCGTGTCACCCTTCCCTTTCTTTGTCCTGAACCTTTATCATCCAAAGCAACTGCTTAGCTTAGTGGCTGAGAGTGGACTCTGGATTCAGGTGCCTGCAAGCTTGTCTCGCTCTCAGAGAAGCCACATATATTATCATACATATTATTTGTCTCAAGTCTATGGTTGGTAGGTGGTCTAATGCACACTGGGCTTGGGTGCAGTGGTTCTGGCCACGTGTCTCTCATCCTCCTCCTGGGGTGTCCTCACCCTGGCCTGTCCTTCCATGAGAGTGGCAGTTTGTGAGGGGTAAGCTTTATTAGGCATGTGCTTTTTCAGGCCTCTGCTAACATCCCATTGTCCATAGGGACAAACTCAGAATTTGGCCAGGTGGCCTTATGATGGGGGGAACACCACCACCACATGGCAAAGGGCATAGCTACAAAGAAGAGTGAAGAACTGAGGCCATTAAGGCACTACCGTTGACAGGCAGGACAAATTCTGCCGAGTGGGATCACTGAAGAGCACTGCAACATGGGAGGAAAAGAAGGTATAAACTTCACGCTAAACATGACCGTCCTGTTGTCCGTGGGAAGAATAGCCATGAAGCTAAGTTCCTACAGGGATTCCTCTTCCTTCCTCATTCTCCCGTCCTCAGTTCTGTCACTGTACAAAACTTTTCTCATCTCTGCTTCAAACCTCAGTCAGCCTCGAGGGAACCGCCCCCCTCTCACTCACAGGACCAGCTCCTCAGTGCCCCTCCCTCTTAGCACTTCTCCGCCCCTGAGAATTTAGGGTAGAGGGGTGTTCCTTAGGATGCTCACATACACCTGGCTCTCCACCTGCAGCTCCCTTCGAGGTTCCTCCACCCACGTGCGCTGCAGACCCTTCTCTCCTTCCTCCCCCCCGGCCACATCCCTCCATCTCCTAAGGATAAATATTAATTCTTGAAGAGTGTCATCCAAACACTTAAAGAGAAAGTGAAGCATCTTCTGTATTTCCCTCTCTCCCTACCCATCCTGCACGGGACACTGCGTGCCTGCCCACAATGGCACCACATCACTGCAGGCAAAGCGGGGTCGTCCCTTTCCTTGACCCAGAGTTCAAGCCAATGAAGACCAGGGACTTCCCCCATCTCTGTTCAACAGGGCAGTGAGTGAGGGGGGATTCATTTTTCTATTTGTACAGAATGCATCTTGATTAGAAAATAATGTATAGCATTTCAATGTCACAGAGCCTGAGTTACATATGAACAGGCGCTGATGTTAATACGGTTAGCAGACCTCCTAGGATGAGGACTAAATTGGAATTCTGTTTGCCAGGGGTTAATCCCTCATTATCTTTGGTTTTCAAAAGATGAAAACAAAATAGCAGATTAGTTTCTTCAGCAATGAGATCAGTAGAAAACAACGGTTTGAGGCCTTAACAGGATATTAGATGAGACTGCTGTTTCCTAAAATGAAATTGATAAAACATTCTGCCATTTAGGCTTCTAGCATTTTGCTGTGAGAAAAACTATTTAAAATACCCTGTTCTCAAACTCTGAAATCCCTGCGGCTTTGGGAGTCAGCTTTGATCTTGGCAAATGACCTAAAGAATGCGTTTCTCTATTCATATATTTTGAAAATTAAACTAGCATCTATCTAACTTTTTTTAGGTGTTGAAGGATGTTGACAATGTTTCATCATGTGTGTGAATCTAAACAGAGTTTGGAAAGTAGAAGAGGACACAGTTCTCACTCCCAACTCTGTAAACTAAATGAAGGGTTCAGCTTTGTGTATTTGTACCTAGAAGTCCTTATCATTGTTCTGGGAGGATTTAAAAAAGATCATCAAGGTCATGAAAATCCATTCTAACCCCACTTTTTTAAATGGTCACCTCTCTATTTTCAGCGTGGAGTAGAGTAGATGCTCTCAATTTGTTGAAAATGACAGGTTGGATGATCCCGGCCTCTGGAGTAAGACAGACCTGGGTTTGCATCTAAGTTCTGCCACTGACTGTGGTGTAATCCAGCAATTTTGAACCAGTGTGCTGAAAGGATTTTTTAAAACATGCAACATACTTGATTATTTAGTCAGGGGCACTGACTTCTTTTTCCTTAGATTGTCAAATAAAAAAATGACAACAGTCAAGACAACAATGTCCATCTGGTATGAATGAATCAAAATTATACATTTTTTTGTCAGATCACCAAAAATACACTTTTTTGGTGTGCCACAGAATTTTAGTAATTAGTTTATGTGTGTCATCAGATGTAAAAGGTTGAAAATCACTGGTGTAAACTGCCAACCTACTTTCTTTCTCTAGATCTCAATTCATCTGTAAAATGAGGATAATCCTAGAATCTGCTTCATACGGTGGCTGTGAGGATTAAATAAAAAATGCACGTGAAGCACTTAGCAAGGGGGCTTGACATGGAGGGAGGGCTCAATGCATTCCAATGTTTATTGTTAGTATGACATCACCTCGTCCTCTGCTCCTTCCTACTCCGCTTCCTCTTACTCATAATGGTCCTTCAGATTCTCACTGTCAGCTAATATTTTCCACAGGACATTCTCTTCTGCAGGTTAAATGACCTCAGGTTTCTCAAGCATTCTTTGCATGCTGAAAGTTTTTCCTATTCTTTTTGCTTTTCTCTCAGTAATGAAATGCAGCCGGTGCAACCGAGGCCTGGACCTCATTGGCTTGCACAAACCCCTGAAGCCGAGTGCAGGGTGAGAGGCCACTGGCCTAAGGGCAGCACTCAATGCCCTCCACCTGGAGCGAGAGCCACCTCCGCATGTAGGTAGATGGAAACTTCCCAGCGAGGGCTGAGAAAGATGCTGGTGGGAGGAGCAGATAGGTGAGGCGAAAACAAGAGAGAAGGTTTGCTTAGCACGCTGTGACTCTGGCCTGCTGGCCAACCTGTGAGACCAGACTGATGCCTGAGTTCAGGCGCCTCTCCCACCTGCGGCACTGAGAGACCTGACTTTTTTTTTTGTAAACTGCCTCCTACCACCTATTGTGCCACCCAGTGCCACACACAACATGTACCCAGGAAATTCTAGTTATCTTCGTCTCGTTTTCTTGGCTCTATCATTCACATGGTAGCGGTTTCTTCCCAGCCCTGGGTCCTTGCAGGTTTAAGCAATGCCTCCCTGTGTTGGACAGCAGGGCCTGCAGCCCAAAGACAGGGCCTTCCCGTCAGCTTCTCGTCAACTCAGTGCCCGGCACTCTTCCGTTTCCCACCAGTGAGGGATCGACTCTGTGAGATCACGGAGCTCACGTTTGTTCACATTGTCCATGAGAATAGGATGATTATTTAAGGGAAAGGAAAAGTAGAGAATGAGAACATGAATGGTGGTGGTAGGAAATTTCAGAGCAAAGCAGATGAGTAAATTATATGAATAATGCAATTTTCTTAGTCTTCCAATATGTGCATAAAGGCAATAGATGAGGGAAAATGTAAATATTTACAAATCTGTTACATACTGGGAAACACTAGTGTATTACCTGAGTGAGTATAAATGAAAAGACTGATGTAAAGATACTGTCTTTAAACTCTTCATATGTGGTTTGTCAACTTCGGTTCGCTTGTCAAACCATCCTATAGGAGAGATAGTTTTAAAGAAAGATTTCATTTATTTCTTTTTAGAGGGGAAGAAGGGGAGAAAGAGGGAGAGAAACATTGATGTGAAAGAGAAAAACCTATGAGCTGCCTCTCGCATGCACCCCAACCAGGACTGAACCCGCTACCTAGGCCTGTGCCCTGACCAGTAATTGAAATGGTGACCTTTCGCTTTGTGGGATGCTGCCCAACCAACTGGGCCACACCGGTCAGGGCTTTTGTGATGCTATGAGTTGTTGAATTGTGTTCTTCCAAAAAAGTATGTTGAAGTCCTAACCCCACTATCTTAGAATGTGAGGGTAGTTGAGATAGGTTCTTTACATAGGTAATCAAGTTAGAACGCAGTCATCAGGGTGGACAGTAATTCAATTCAATATGCCTGGTGTCCTTGTAAAAAGGGGAAACATGGGCACAGACACAGAGGGGAGACGGTGTGAGACACACAGGGAGGACACCATGTGAAGAGGGAGGATTGGAGTGGTGCATTTATGAGCTAAGGAACACCTGGCACTACCAGGAGCTATGAGAGAGGCATTGGGACAATTTTTGCCCTAGAGCCTTAAAAGGGAGCATGCCCTGGTGACACCTTAATTTTGAACTGCTTGCTTTGAAAACTGTGTGACAAAGAATTTCTGTTGTTTTAAGCCACCCAATTTGTGGTACTTACAGCCCTAGGAAGCTAATATAGAGGAGAAATAAGGAGTTCTTTAAAATCGAAAATGCTATAGAAATAAAAAGTGTTAAATATGCTGGTACCCACCAATGAATTGAGTGAATGAAAGCTGAAATGTAAAATTTGAAAACCAGGGAGGTCCACTTTACTTCTTAAAGATAAGTCCCACCTAAAGATGGGATTGCAGGGCGATTCGCTGATCACTTGGTTGTTTCTACAACACGGTGCACCACCAAAATAAACAATAGCACAGAGATTTTAAGAACATTCCTACTGTGTCATATCATGGTGCTGATAAAAGTTAAATTTGAGACTTTTTATTGTCAAGAGGCACTAGTATCAGGCTACATTTCCATGTGGATTTTGGCCAACAATCATAAATAATAGAGAACTTGCTCATAAACAATTCCAAAAGGCAGTGTGTCAGGCAGATGGTATTTGGGGGTGGGGCGGGGAGAGCTGAACACGGGAAGTAGAGTGGTGCCTTGTGTACGCTGGCCATTCTGAACTCACCGTTGACTGAAGCATCACTGGGGGTTATGGTTTTACTCAGTTCTCAAGTGAGTCCAAAATTTTAATGTTTTAAACTTCTCATGCTCAAGAAATTAACCTTTGAATGTCATCAGAGTTCTGAAGGAAAACATCTTCTGTATTTTGAGAAAAGAACTTTAGACCCCAAGCTAGGTAGATACTGTCTTAACATTTGTGGATCTCAGTGAAAGGTTTTCATGTTTCAGCTCTTCCCGAGGGTGCCAGGATGCTGGGGCTATAGAGGTAACCTGCGAGTACGGTGCAGGTTTCACAGGGGAAGTATGTGCAACTAGTAAGGGATCCTACTTCGTCACAGAATTCTGCAAGGAGCAATCCCTATCTTACTTGCCCACTCCAGGCATCCAGATCTCAACTTCATGTTTAGAAAGTATTGACACAGTTAAGGGTACCCATAGAAATGGTTGGAAGTGACCAAGATATCAAGAGAATTTGTTGAAAAGACTGAGCTCTCACTGCACACATCCAACTACCAAGCACTTTACTACCACAAAAGACATGATGAGCGTGCTTTTTCCCCCTCACTACGGGCATGTATAGGCTCTAACCAGTGGGGCTGGCCCAGTATGGAGCCGTCCATGTGCTTTGGGGAAGTCTTGTCCACTCAGACTAGTGTGTACTGGGATGGTGCTTTGATCTTCAGCACCACTGTTACAGAATCTTAGATCTGGTTTTGCATTTCTTCATCTAGGATACACAGGCACCCTGGACCATCATAAGCCTCTAGATATGCGTAGGCTTTGAAGAGGGGGTGATATACAATGTGAAGTGAAGGGATCATTGTACTGCTTGCTTTCAGCTGCAAGGAGAGCATGCAGATGCTGGGTTCACCTCGCTGGGATCCATGAGCACTGGCCAGAAGAGTGGCAAGTATTTCACATCCTATGGAGTATGCCCAATAAATTGGTTTATGTTGAACAATTGATAAATATTAGAACTTAAAGTTAAATGTGTGCATTCAATGCACTGAATTCTAGTCGTATTTGCAAACAAGTACCAAAATAGTCTAAAATACTGACAGAATTATAAAGGAAATTGTATTATTTAGGTTAGTGCAAATTGATCTAGCATTCTCAAGAAAAATATTTTATCCAGAACTACAAAAATCTTTATATACTTTGACCAAGTACTCTCACCCTTGTAAAGTTTGTTTACTGAAATAAATGAAAAGAAGCCTTATGTATGAAAATACTCAACTTAATGTGATTTGGAGTATACAAATCTGGGAATATCTATTCTCAGTAAAAGGGGGATGATTAAACAAATGGTGGTCCACACATCGAATAGATAGTAAGTAACCATACAACACTGCATGAACACTACAAATAGGAGAATATGGAAATCTGTGTGTCCCGAAGCTTATGATGAAAACAAATTACAAAAGATGTTTCCCATGATAATTACTGTGCACATATGTTCGTTCATTCATTCATTCATTCATTCATTCATTCATTCTAGAGATGGTTTTGAGCACCAACTTGGTACCAGAGGAGAATGTAGGAGAAATAAAGGCAAAAAGATATGGTTCCTGTTCTCACTCAGGGTTGGCTCAGCTGGAGCATAATCATGCAAACAAATGGAGAAGTGTAGTAATCCACAAAACGCCACCGAAGGACAGGGGCTGGCTGAAGACGCAAAGACAGGTTTCATAAAAGATGTACATACAGCCAAAATTTGAAAGGCAATGTAGAGAACAGAAATCAGTTGTATCAGGGTGGGAATGTTAGAAATGACTTAACAAAATTTTAAACATTTTTATTGAACTTTAATTCACATACTACAAAACTCGTCTCTTTAAAGCATACAGTTCAGTGTTTTTTTTTTATTATATTCACAGAGTTGTGCAAACATTACTAAAATCTAACTTGAGAACATTTTCATCATTCCAAAGGAGTGACCTATTTTTGCTCTTTAAAATTTCTTCCAACGTTATTTTTATACTAAAGAATCAGGTGTAAAGACAGAAACTTTGATGCCTGCCACTGCGGAAAAACGTTGCTATGCTTGTGAAACAAACCACAAGTATATCATTGTGTCTTTAACTTTTAATTTTATTCGTGACAAGGTAAATAGGTACATGAAAATCTTCACAAGATAGCTACAAATGTGTTTAAATAAAACAAGAAAAAGAAGAGTTGAGCTGAATAGGGTTTCAGTGGCAACTAGTCCTTGTTGGGTATTTATTGTGTAAAAATCTCCAAGTTTATAAAACTTAATTTGCCCACTTTCCATGTCTTAAAAGCCAGCTGCAAGAACTTTAAAAGGTGTATCTAACATAGAGAGAGACTGTAAGAAAAGCAGGGCACGTTACGAGCTATGGAAGCGATCGGTGGTACCACGATGAGAAGCAGACACGCCCAGTGCACAGTGAGAGGGTCCTGCGTGTGCAGGGGATGCTTGGGAACTGACAGCTGCATGGTTCACCTGGCCTCAGTGGCCCCTCCCTCCATTTGCCTCCACATACTGAGTGGCTGAGAGGGCCAGGGTGTGTGTGATGACTCTCTGTGAGATGTCTGTAGGTAGCAGTGCTCATGCCTTGAGAAGGGACTACTCTTGGCTGTGACTGTGTGGAAGGCAGAGTTTGTCTCTGAAGTCCTCACACCTTGCTCTATTCTGGGTCCCAGTCTTCTTCTGGGGACCTCTAGTTTCCCTAGGTGTCTGTATATGTGATCTCACAGGGTCCTACATTTACCTAGCTAGCTCTAAGAGTTCCGAGTACCTTCACCAGAACTGTTAGCTTAAAAGGCAATGGGTGTGTTTTCTCAGACTCCTCTTAGGACCAAAATTCCCAAGGCACTAATTTCTATTGGCTAAAAGTCAGGCACTACAATAAGAGTTAGGGCATTATTTGGGGGTAGACAGTCCTGTCTGAGATCCCTCCAGTCATACCCTATCCATGGCCACCTCCCTGTATAACCGGTTCTAGCTCGATAACTAACACCTAAGGCTGGAGACTGGTGGGGGAACCTCAAAGAGCCTGAGGCACGCGCGGTTCTCACCCACAGTCAGCCTCACACGCTGTAAGCCAGACTTCATTCCTGCCAGACTTGAAACCGCTACCATGACAGGATTTAATTCACAAGCAGGAAGAATATGAACTGCATTAGTGTATTCTTCCATGTGCCTTTCATTTGGTCTCCGAGGAAATTCTGCGGCTATAGCCAAATGGCTTGTCTCCAGATTAAGGCGTGACAGAAAATTTAGTGTCTGTGAGTTTGGCTCTTCTTTCAAATAAAGTGTGATTGGTGAAACTCGGATACAACTTTTCTAATGGCTTTATAAACTTAAGGATTTGGGCTGTTTGTTCTACCATACTTAATATTCGGAATATTAATTTAAAAATAACTAATGCCAGTGTAAACATGCTTTAGATACATAGGTCTATAAAATATTGCACATAAATATAAAACTTGTTCAGCATTTCCTCATAGTAATTTTCATTATTATAAAAAAGATACAAAGTTGTGCAGATTATATGAATTTGGCTGGTCAAGTTTACTTCAAAGATGATAGTATTACACACGATTATGGATTATTTACAAGAGTTTTAAACATCAAGTTTTTGTAATGGGTAAGTTCAAGACGATGGCAAAATAGCTGAAGTACAGATAATTTCCCAAAGTCAGGTACTGTAAAGATTACCAGCAAAAATGAGTAGTAAAGTTGAAAGAGGCAGTTCTAAATAAAATCCTTGGGGATCCGTTTTCTAGTTGCATCTCACATCTGCATAACTTTGTATTTCCATCCTATTTATGTTTAATATGTCTTCTCTGTGTACATAGTCAGTTTGAGGTACAGTAGAGAAAATAGGTATTGAATCTGAAGTTAAATATTGGTGTTGCTTCTTATAGATTTAAAAAATATGTTTACCCATATTGTTAAATTGCTTTTTTATTAATAGACTCTAAAAGTTTTACCCTAACTTTTGAAAACCACAGAGTTGAGAGTACCTTGAAATTTGTGTGTTGCTAATTAAGTAAATGGAATGATTATGTTTCTTTTTTACAATAAAAGGAACTATAAACACAACTTTTGCAAAGCTAAATGAAGCAGAGGTGAGTCCCTGGGAAGTATGAATACAAGTACATTTCAGGTGGAAGGCAGCAAAGTAGGAAGTGAAACTATCTTCTAATACCAATTGCTTTTCCTTAACACTGTCTAAATCCTGAAGAAACCCTGTTGAACAACTGATCTTCACAAAATGGTTCTATTAGAAGAAAATTTAGTGAGTGACTTTGAAAACCAGCTAACCAAATCTTAATTTCCAAATCCTCTAGATGGCCAGAGTAGCAGCCTAGAGAAGTGGAAAATAAATAAATAACTTGTTATCCTTGCTTACAAGATTCTCTCCGTCATTCCACAAGTACTTTCACAGTACCAACAACAACATACACTTGTCTCCCTGAGCCGTAACATCATTAGAAATATTTCTTTTCCATAGGGAGGTGTCAAATATTCCGTTGGATACAGTAGTGTTGGAAGGTTCAGTCCTAGTTCACCTTCTAAATTCTATTGTAATTCAGACATTTTGCCTTTGCGACTTAAGTTGGACTTACCTGGAAAGCAGCCTTGGTTCCCATACCCATTTCAAAGTGTCTGCCAAATACGGGGTGACTCAAGCAAAAGCAATCGCCCGTGATGGCCGGCTGTTTCTATAGTTTTGAAGGTGTTTCCCTTCCCGAAAGGCTCACTGTGCTCCACAGCAATGTCTTCAAAGGGCGGTGTGGATAAGGTGGTGTTTCCCAGGCCCTTCCGGTTCCTAGGACACTGGCAGGTACAGGAAAACCTTTGTTTAACCTTTATGTTCCTTCTCTTCTTTGGACAGGACCAGTGTTGGGAGTTTTTTGGCATTTGGGTTTTCCTTTTCATGCCCCAGGGGTTTTCTCATTTGTCAGTTGTTCCCTGTCATTCATTTCATCTTGGGGGGGTCTTGATCTGTCGAAGAATCCACACTATGAAAAAGAAAAACGGGCTATAAAATCAAGCTGTTCTGGGAATTTGTGAAACCCCTTGTGCTAAGAATTTTTACTTTATATATTTTCTTTAAATTTTTTTTATTTATTGATTTGAGAGAGACATTGATTTGTTGTTCCACTTATTTATCTATGCATTCATTGGTTGATTCTCATATGTGTCTGGACCAGGAATCAAACCCGCAACCTTGGCTTATCAGGACAATGCCATAACTGACAGAGATACCTGACCAGGGCCTCGCTTTATATCTTTTCTAAAGAACTTGAAGACAATCTTCCTGATTCTCCAAATTAGGAGGTGAAAACAGAGTATTCTTTACCTGCAGAGGAACTCACTGCATAGGGCACAGTGTTCATGTCCTTCCTCCTGCCATGTCCTGCAAGTGGGGGGTGTCCCTGTATTACCAACCTTGTATCTTTTCTTGGAATCACAGCAACACAGCCCAGGGATCTCCTCTCACTTTTCTGCCTGTTTTCTGGAGCCGGCAGCAGTGCTAAGTGCTGACCAGAAAAAGGAGATTGTCTCCTGAAATATACTGTAGGCTCCCTCAGGACAGGTTATAGGAGGAAGTCAGGGAATCCCTGGGTACCCCTCTGCACTTGGGAGACCATATAGTATATAAAGGAAAATTATATTGGTCATTTTTTAAATCCCAGAACATCTTAGAGACTTTGCAAAGATTAACCAGGAACTCAGGAAAGATGTGATTCTAGAATGTTCATCCTTTTGAATTTCAAATTAGTATTTGCTCTAGGAGAATATATCTTTTCTTAGAAACCTAGAACCTCAATTTTTTTTATTGTTTCTTTACTTGGAAGCTCAATTAATTGATTTTGGCTTATAACTATCAAGTTGTGTTTCTTTTGTAGGCTTGGCACAGTGTCCTGTCAATTGGCGCATGGAACTATAACATTTACGGGGTGCAGTTACTATAAATAACGGAACAACACAAAAGTCGGTTGTTAAGGTGTGTGAGACTGTGGGCTCAGGACGGCACAAAACAGCTGATAATGACTGGGAATCCAATATTTAACACAAAAGGCAAGGTTTTCTCAGTTTATGGGTCTACTAAGTGTGCTGCATATTGTTTTAAAATAAAAATGCGCTATGAATTTTGGAGAACCACAACAATGGTGGTTAATTAAGATGTGACTGGATTAATTACTCTGATAGTTATGTAATTCTGACATGGTTTTTATTTTGGAATGGAAAGCTCTGTGAAACTTGGCAGTCATGTTTGTTTTGGGGCCAGAAATTAATTTCTACTGTAGACTTTTAGAACAAACTTCAGTAAAACACATGAAAGAGTATAGGCTTCCTAATGGAGATGAACTAATTGGCAAGATTTTAAAAAACAAGTCCAAGAATATTATTATAACATGCATAATCTATTTGCCCTACTTGATAGTCTAAGTCCCAGTTAATTACTATATTAATTGCATCTGTGTAGTGCTTATAAAGAAAAATCTCAAAGGACTGTTAATAGGACCATTTCAATAAAAACCTTAAGATCTTGGTTAATTAAACAAGAAAAAGAAGTCTTAATAACATTATCACTCCAAGCATACTGGAAAGATCACAGGTCCTAGTTAATAAAGTCTAATTCTCTCTATATTCATTTACAAGAAATCTCAAGATTAAAGCAACATTAAACATGCCCAGTCTTCTTAAATGCCAGCTACATGAGTACTGTTTGTCCAAGCAAAGAAGATACAGTGTTTCTTTTATGTTTTTTAGACTGTTTAAAAAAAAATCACACCTCTAGCATCGTCTTTTTAAACCATTAGATATACCCTTCTAAATCCCTTCAGCGACCCCTCTACTCAAAAAAGAAAAGAAAGTAAAGAAACTTACCTTCCATAAAGCTAAGGTCAAAATGGCCAGAACCAATAATCCAAGAAGTATTGCTAGTATTATTACCCACAGTGGGATTGAGAAGGAAACATTTGGGGTTGCCCAAATAACTGATGTCTTAATCTGAAATGGAAAATAAAGCAAATGAGCTCTAATTTGAAAACTCCTTGGTGAAATAAAGCAGTAGTTACTGATATAATATAGGAGGTAGCTGTGGAAGGATTCACATAAAAAATGGAAGTCATCCTGAGACTGAAGGGGCACCTGAGACACTTGAACATGGATCCTAAAAACTCACACATTCTCACGTCTCCCAGGTTGGGGGAAAATCTAATTGCAGATACTTTGCGGATGTTTGGCTTCAATAGCACAGACATCCTAGAACAGAATTGAGGTGGACCAGGAACTGAAGGGTGAAAAGACATGACCTTAAACGGGGCTGGACCTTTTATGGCAACAATGGCTAAAAGTAGACCCTGCAAAAGGCGAAGTCTATCCACTCACGTTTCTCCACCAAACTGAGCTGACCTCCCTGAGGGGTGAGCTTGTGAACAACCACAGATTGTTGGGGGTGCAGGAAGGTTGGACATCACCTCATCTAACCCCCCATTTTAGACGAGCAAAATGAGTCCCAGAGGGCTAAGTGAATCACATAACTAATCAATGCCAGAGCCTCTTTATCCCTAGGTCCTGTGCCCTATCAGTGAAGGATAGCCCAGGGTGTGAGGCTAAGCATCTGGCATTTTATGGACATAACTACAGTAAGTGAAGTGAACACTAATCGTCCTGATGCTTCAGAGCTGCCTTTAATCCTAAATCCAATTTTCAGATGCCATGGGAACTCATTTCATTCCCCACTGTCCCAAGGGACCTCAGAGGTAAATGAGACCTCCCCAGCGGGATGGCGCGCTCTCTGTCTGTGACCACCCCTGCCCCAACACATGGGCAGAAGGAGCTCTCCTATGGCATCTGTGCCAGGGGCCTGTGCCCCTGAGCAGCCTGAGAGCACAGAAGCTACAGACCCCCTGACAAAACCAAGGAGAGACCCCCACCATGTGGCTAACACCTTTTGTCAAAGAAAAGAGAAATAAATATATTCTTAGATCCAAAATGTTCTCCACCACGGCAGGCCCATCTCGTTCCATGGCCTCCGCTAAACTGGTTGGAATGATCCCTGCTTTAACTGAGCTGGTCGGAAGGATCATGAGTGTACTCCTCACACACCCGTGAACTCTAGGCCACGCTTCTCTAACCCACCAGCGAGCAGAGGCTGAATTCACGGTGGAGGTCGGGGGCTCTCAAACGTTCCCTGGCTGGCATCACACGGATGTCTTCATAGCCTGTGCTCTGTGTCGGGCCCTGACCCCACCCCTTCTTTGCTTCTGCCTTTTTAACCAGATCTGAGCATCCCATGCATGCTCTTCTCAGCTTGTCAGGGTTTTATTGCTCCTTTCATCTTGGCCCACTTCCTCTACACAACAGACATGCTGAAGACTTAATTCATTGGATTCTCCAGACTCAAATATCATTTATATTTAGACCGAACAACGGAATCAACGGTAGTGAAACTGCTCACCCTGCCACAGGGACAGCAACGCCCAGGACCAGGTATGTGCTCTCCAAGAGAAAAAGGCTGGCCTAACCTACTCACTATTACACTTTCTTCCCCGATGGTTCACTTTCCGTGCCAGCGTTGTCCAGGTGTCATCCAGCACGTCAGTAGAAAGCGTGACATTCCGCAGCCACACTGGCATCACCCTCACCCTGCTCGCCACAGTTTAGGCACAGGATACACAGGGCGTACACAGAAGAAACGCATTCCAAGGGCTCAAAGCAGTCACAGTGCCACCCGGACTCTGCTGCCTGAGTAATTCATATAAAAACTGTCCTTTCACGTGTCCTTTCTTGTATCATGAGCAAGTCAGAGACGAGATCACTTCTTAATCAGTTTGTTTTATATCCCTCTCCCTTAGTGCATTCCATCTGAAGACATATATGATATTAGCATACAGTCTGAACACTGTGAGGAGCTTGGAAAGCGGGCATGAAACGGTATTTTAAAATGACCCTTTTGCTATTGGGAGCAGACTTGCACAGTTTTGGTAATGAGAATTTCAGAATTTTGGAACAAAAAGAGAGGGCAGTGATCATGAACTCACAGGCCAGTTATACTACCCCAGGAGAGAGAAAATTAGGAGCCATGTAAAATTCTCAGGTTCCTTATGTTTTTTTTTTCTCTATAAGCTCTAAATCCATAGAGGAAATACAGTTTCAGTCTATATTTTGTGCATGTGTTAGAGATCACCTGAATTTACTAATAGGTAATTTACAGTAAGACAGGCAACATGGCTTCTTGATTTTCCTTGTCCTCATTTACCTTGTTAATATCTTAAGTTACCTTCCACTGTTGCAGGTTAAACATAGGGAACAGTCCTACTTTTGTAATTAAAAAAAAAAAGCTGATAGCTGCATTAAGTTGAAATAAAGACTATAGACTGTTCAAATTTTTAGTGTAATAAAAAGGAACAGAATGAGGGGACGGCACCGAGCATGCTGCTGGGTCTCTTGCCGCTCTGCTATTGCGGGTTGGGATGTGTTGTCTTTACCTTTGGTGTGTCTGCAGAAAGGAGCAGGGCAGGTCCCTTTCCAGGAACTAATGGTATTTGAAGGTTGGGTTTTTTTTTTGCAGAAGCGACGGAAAAGTAGGAATAAAACATTAAATTGAACAGGATATGCTTAGTAGGGTCTCTTGAAGCAGAAAACACCTTTATAGGTGTAATTACAAAATCTACTGGTTTTTTGTTTGCATTCTCTTCTAAAGATGCTGACAGCAGCGTCTTTAAAAAGCCTGAGAGTGGACGATCACTACCGTCTTTTCGGTTCCGACATCCTGCAGTTCTCATCACCGCACCGTTGTCAGTCTGCTTCCAGTAACCTCCTGTTCCTTTGAAAAATGCCACTCCATATTCTTTCTCCGAATACTTTAAGTGTTAGGGTTACACATGTTGTTTATCTTTCCGATACATCATCATGTGTAATTAACTAAGAGGAAAGAACATAAAGAATTTTAAAAATGGGCAAACTAGGAGCGACTGTCTGCTCACTTGCGTTCTGCTCTCCTCGCCAACTGCCTCCCTGACATCCATGTGACACTGAGACTGCCCCATCCTCTCAATCTAAACGGGTGCTGCTTCAAAGACTTCCCTGGGCCCCAGCTGTTTTCTAAGCTTTCCGCTGCAGAGGCACGAAGTCATTGCACTAAGGAGAGTGAAAGCACAGAAAAGCAACTGTAGTGCCCCAGAGCTTTGCTTCAGGCTCCCAGTGCATGGAGCGGCTGCAAAGAAGGGGCAGGAGGCCAATGTGGCTGTCACTGGGACAGTCACAAGTCTTGGAAAGAGATGTCTTTGTGAGAACACAGTGATTCGGGACCCATGTGACATGTGTCACATCTGTAAATGGCAAGGGAGCATTTCATCTGCAAGTGCAAACAGGTAAAGCAAACTTGCCCCTGAAACTCGATGTTCTGTGTAAATAAACTAGAAACTTGAACTGCAGGGCAAACTAGAAAGGAAAAGACTTAACTGATCATGTGCATAGGACTGAAATCTATTTAAATCTGTATTGGTGCTGTGGAAATTATAGAATGGTTTGAGGAAAGCTTGGCAAAGAAATAAAATGTTGGAAAATACCAAAAATTTGTTACTTCTAACATTCATGTTTTTCTTGCAGCTCCTTTTGACAAACCGACAAGAAGCTTACATTAGCCATTGGATAATAAAGAATGAGAAAAACAGGTCTTAATTTTTAGATTTTCCAATGACTAATCACTGACTTATAGTAAGAATTTTTCTTTAATTTCAAATAAGATTTATGAAATGCCCCCTGTTCTCCGCAGCTCTGCAGGTATTCTCATCACCTCCAAGCTGGAATCTTCTATTACCCTGTTCTAGATCAGTGCTGTCCAACAGGAACATAATGCAAGCTTAATTTAAAATTTTAAAACATTAAGAAATCTCTACTGGCCACATTTTAAAAAAAGGAAAAAGAAAGATGGGCCATTAATTTTAATATACATTTTATTTAACTCTAAATATCAAAACTATTTTCAACATGTCATTAATATAAAAATATTCCTCAGATATTTTACATTATTTTTTATTTTTACTAACGCTCTGAAATCCATCCAGTGTATATTTAATAATTGCAGCACATAACAATTGCTAAATTTTCAATAAAGTGAAATATAGTCTTACTAAAACAATAGAGCGGTGTTTAATGGAAAAAAATATTCTACACAGCTGCAGTTTTAAGTTTACATTTAAATGAGTTAAAATGAGATATAACTATGGGCTCAGGCCTTCAGTCACACTCGTCACGTTTCAGGTGCTCACTAGCTGGGTGTGGCTACAGCTCCTACACCTGACCGAACAGCTCTCGGAGCCCTGCCTCTCGGCACACAATGCTGTGATTGGCTGAGTTAGCCACGCCTGAGATTCTTTCACCAAGAAGGTGGTCCCGAGGCAGAAAATAGGATGTACTTGGGACTAAAGGTCACCCTTCAGAACATGGGCTTGTGACTACGTATTTTAAGAGAGAACAGTAATGTTGGGTAACTGAAATACTTCAAGTTTAGGGAGAAAAAACAAATTGCATGCTACCTAATCAACAAACTGTTTTAGTTCATTTTTATGTATCGAGAACCTGTAGCTATTTAAGGAAATACTATAAAGTTTTAGCAATTCACTTACTATAATTATCTGCAATTTTAGGAAAGGGGATCAATAAATTGTAAGCGGTTTAGATTTTCTTGAAGTGATGCTAAGTAGGGAACATTTAATCTTACCTTCATTATGTCATAAATCTTGTTGTTTTTATTATGGTTGAAAGACCATAAATAAATCTTTAATAGGCTCACATTTTCTCATTGACGTTTATGATATGTTTTTGTATATTTTGACAAAAAACCAAGGTAAAAGGAAAAAGCTCCGTTGTATCTGCACTGTAATTAATGTTGACATCTGTATTTATGCATCACAAAATCTAGTGTAAACATTCTTTAGTGGGGTCACAAGGATGTTTTAAGTAAATGTACCGAGACACCCTATCTACAGGGCCATTTCCATATCAAATGGACCGCTGAACACACATCTGAATGACATTCAAACAGCCCCTGTGAGATCAGCAGTCCTTATCATAAGTCCAAACTCCGAACAGTTGTTCAGTGTAAGAATTTCATCTTAAGCTGCTGAAGTTTTGCTGAAAACCAAGTGCATTTACAGTTTATGAATGAGTTTTTAAATAAGGGTTTTCATGACATACTCGTATTTTATAATAGCCAACTTCAGAGTAACACTAGACAATAATACTCTCTTCTAGATGTAAATTATGGAATTTGGCTTTAGTCACATGGAACACAAATGTCAAAATTAATTGGTAAGCTAAAGGAAAAAGTGTTCAATAATGGAGGGATTTTCCCTGCTATGCTGTAATGACTCGGTGTTCAGTCCTATGCCTCTGCTTCATGCAACCTTCCCTTCGCCTCTGAACATGGCACGTGTTGCGGCACATGAGGAGTTCATTTTTACCAACTCAGACACTATGCAAGAAGCAGATGGGACTGCTATTTCTTCAATATGGAAAGCTTATAGAGGCCGCAAGAAATGCTTGAATTATGGCCATGTTGAAAGGGAGTATAAACAAACTAATCATCCCACACCAGGGCCTAGGAAAACAAGCAAATATTCTCTCGTCTCATTACGGAAGGAGGAACTGAGAGACTTCCTCCCTAGGGGCAGAGAAGGGACCGGAGCTCTGATGGTTTTCAAGCTACTGATTCCAATGAGCCTTAGAGCGGTCCTCTCCCACTGGGCTCTTTTCAAGATAAGAATGGCAAGGCCATTCTTGCAAAGATAAGAACGCTATAAAAAATGTCTGATTGTTTTTCCAATTACAGTTAAGCTCTCACTTAACATCATGGGCAGATTCTGTGACTTTAAGTAAATTTACATATAATGAAACCAATTTGACCATAAGCTAACTGACAGAAACAAGACTTAAGTTCCTAGGGCAGCTTATCAATGTTGTAACGAAAGAACACTGAACAAAACAATGTAATTCCAGGACCTGCTGGTACCTTTCCATAAATGGGGTGGTAAATCACCTACATCAGATAACGAGGCTGTTTTTTGACAAATGTAGTAACAAGGGCGGTGGGGGTGGGGGAAGCATGGGTTTGATCATTTTGTGGATCTTCTGAGATGAGTTGAGAACAGCAGGCTGTCACCTGTGGCCAGCATGGAAAGATTCAATACTGTTGATGGAATCGACTGTAACATATGTTTCTGTTAATGAACATGTGCTCAGAGACAACAAAAGGGCCCAGATTTATCTCCCTTAGAGCTGCAAGCCTTTGAACCTCTCTGGATGAACATTCTATATTAAAAACCCAAAGCCTCAATTTTCTAAGTCGAACATAAATCCAGGCTATAACAGACATCTTGTGAAAGAGAGGTGAACCAAACAAAGAAAGATGTGGCCCTGCTTGCTTTAAACCGCCCCCGAAGCTTACTGGAATAGTTTGACTTCACAGTCTACTCATGTGTCCGATATTGGGAGAGTTACAATTACTTTATTCCAGGTACAATGCTAGGGCTTTATATACATAATTTTATTAATCGTCTCAACAATTCAGTCAGGTGACCATGGGTAACAGCCTCAGCCAAGTGGAGGGACTTCCTGAAAGTTTTCCAATTAGAGTGGGGTGGACCCAGGAAAAAGCCCAGGAAATGGATTTTGAAACTGTGCATTTCCCTCTGAGCTGCCTGCCTGTGCTAGAGGTCCTCAGTCCTCTTTTCCCTGCAGAAGTGTCCATTTGTCCACTGTGCTTTTAAAGCACAGCGTCAAAACCTCACTTCAAACACACTTAATCCTGACAGTTGAGGTAAAGACTTTAAAGTTGCCTGAGTGACGACTCTTGAATACTTAGGGTTGAGAATGACTAATTAATGGATTAATTTAATTTAAATGACTAAAAGTAGTTAGGCTAGAAAGATGAAATACCACAATTACATTTGAAGACCTCTGATGCGAAGAAATTGTGGTAGTTTCGATCTGCACTCCATCCGAAGCAACACTGCTCCAACAGCACGGCGAACATGGTGCCCGATGCTTTTGACGAAATGCCGGTCTGCAGGGAGGCCTGCTTCTGAGTGTCTAACACTTTCCTAGGTGGTGTTGGGGTTTTGGTTTGTAAACCGCACTTTGAGTCACAAGGATCTGGGGACCAGAGTTCAAGTGGGGGTTGTCCATGTCTATGGGTGACCAAGAGATGGAGGTTTGAATCTTAATATTGTTTCCCGGAGCCCTGGCTATGGCCACTTTCACCACAGAGGCAGAGTTTGGGGACCACTGTCTGCTCCGCCCCTCTCACCCGTTTTCCCCTCTGCTCTTCATGGCCTTGTTGGGCTGCTGAGGATGCTGGCAGTTGTGCTTGGACAGTGAGTTGGGGGTCAGTAATGCTAAATAGCCTCAATTTTTAAAAATAAAATGTCACTCAAATGGAGCTCATAGTATACTTTGTACTCCCCAGTAAAAATTAGGGTTCTTTACATTAAAGGAAAGATTATCATCCAATGTCATGCCGCTGGTCTCTGGCATCTGTCCCTAAAGAAGAGATTTGACCTTCCCCACTCAGTCATGTTAAAATTAGGCAATCAGTACAATTTCATTATAGTGATCATTGTTATCTGGACTTCTCTGAACCAAAATAACTTGACTTAAAATGATATTAGTCCTGTCCTGTGACTGTTTTTTATGGCACAGAAATTTACATTAAAAGTTTAAAAATTTGACCAAATGATACTAAGTAATTTCAGACTGGATGAAGAAAATAGTGATCTGAAGGGGAAACTGTTTTCAAGTCAATGTAATAAACACACGCTAGAATAGCGATTTAAAAAATAATTATTTCAATGAAATATTTCAATGCCTGTATATTTTTTAAGATACTTACTGCTATGCTTCCCTCTGGGAGTTTTGCTGGCTGATCTTTATAAGGCATCTTCTTAACTTCAAAGGACACCAGGGATGCAAGAGAATAGGGATCATTTTTTCTCTGAAATTAAAAATATTTAAGTATATTTCATATAAAGACTTTAAGAGTTATACTGACAGCCACCCAATTGTTTTCAGTGTTTTCCATTTTCAGAGCAAAACTTCCTCCTTTCTTCCTTTTCTTTTACTTTCCCCCCTCCAACCATCCATCAATCCATTATCCATCTGTCTACCCACCCATCATCCATCCATCATCCTTCATCTATCATCCATCCAGACAACCATCTATCATCTATCATCTATCATCTATCCATCATCCAACCAGACATCCATCCATCACCCTTTACCCATCCATCCATCCATCCATCACCTGTCCAGACATCCGTCCAACTGTCTATCCATCCAACCATTTGTCCTCTTCTTATTTTTAAAGAGAATTTGTCTTATTAACAAAAGACTTGGTACAATAAAGTTAAAATAAAAAACAGAAAATGAGTCCTAAAAAGTAGTAAGCATAAGGATTTATATAGTTGCTACTAGTGAAGACCAAAGGGGAAGCACAGTGAGCTAAAAATTCTTGTCATAGAGGAAAACGGTTTAGAGAACAAACTGGTACTGAGTTATAAAGAAATTTATCATCTTTCACCTTATACAGAAGACCCAGAGCACTGTCCCAGTCTTGGTACCATTAAGATTTTAGGTTGGTTGGGGGGCTGTCCTGAGCAATGTAAACTGTTCAGCAGCATCCCTGGCCTCTACCCACTAGGTGCCAGTAGCAGCCCTCCATGACCAAGTTGTGACAACGAAAACTGTCTCTCATTATTGCCAATGTCCCTTGGAGCACAACATTCTCCTAATTAAGAACCACAGACCTAGAGTCATACAGTGTTTTTGACAGAACTTGTCAGCAAAAGTTCTTTTCATTTAATTGGTTCTCATATTAACTGTTGATTAAAGTCAAAGGAAAATATTTTAGAGTAAGTCAAGAAAAGACATTGTGAGAACTTCAGCTGCTGTGCTTCTCCTCCATCTAACCTGAGGCAGTGATTAGATCTACCCAGTGGCAGCCTAGCTCACTCACGTGGCTTTGAGAGATTGTTAAAGTTTCAGGAATGGTGAGTACCAGTTGTTAAATAGAGCCATTATTAAAATTTAAATTATATCTACATAAACTTCAGTAATTATATGTTTAAAAGGTAATAAAAACTCAGTACTTACTACTTATTGTATTGCATTCTACTATTACTAATTTTCTAGACATTATTCTTGTCTCTTGTATCTGTAAGGGGAATACTACATGATGGTGAGCTACAAGTGCATCTCTTCCCAAGTCCATATTCAGCAATGTTACGTTGGCAGCTTGAAATCAGCTCTGGGGGCAATATTTACACCATGGGAATGAGCAAATGCTACATATTGGAGCTTTTTTCCCTCACAGAGTGCACTTTATTAAACACTTACCAGCAATTCACTATCCATGAGACAATGTTGGGTTTCTTGAGGCCAATCCAACAGGTTAGATTGTAATAATTTTGTTTAAATTATTTGTATTTTTTAAAAGTTTATTTTATTTTCCTATGACTGGTTTTTCTTCCTGCAATAAACCCCATTTCCTCTATGTGGTGAGGACAGGCCAGAGCATGCAAAACTTTTATATACTCAAAGGAACTGTCTTGATCTTTTTCTTTCTTTCTCCCCTGACATTCCAGGATAAGCAATTCCATTCACTTGGAAAAATTCTTTGTGGCTGTTATTTGGTTGGTTATTCTTCCGATGTTCTTTTTTCTCCTGGTGTTTTCACTTTAACTGAAAGCTGGATTTTGTCTGTTTGTATGAGAAATATTTTTTTTAATGTGGAAATTTTTGCTCACAAGATCGTGTGTGTACTTGGTGGTTTAAATCTACTTTCCTTATCATCCTGGCTCGTAGCCACAGAGCAAAGACAACAAATCCTGGCAATGAGGTTCTGTGCGTGAAGGTTACAACTACCTATGCAAATGTGTGCCCGTGCTCTCAAAGCTCCAATGCACAGGTTTTCTTTAGCCTCCAAGTTCAATAAAAAAATTGACAGAAAATAATTTTCTTGCTCTCGAAGTCACGTGTTTGAAAAAAAATCATGGGAGAAGTCCATCTCTGTATGGACTCTAGATGGAGAATTTTTGTGCTATGTGATTCTGCATTTATGAATCTGAAAGCTTCTTAGGGCATAAGAGGTGGGATTTGAACTCTGGAATGTAGAACATGGAGAAACACATTTTTCTGAGGACTTTCTTTCGCTGATCCCATTTCCCACCCCTGCTCTTGGTCACAGTTTGATTACGCCTCACCTTTCCCATTCATCGCCACTCTTTGTTGTCATTTCCAGGGGTTCACTCCCCACCTCGCTTTGCTGAGCTTCAGAAACATCTGGGGTTGGGCTCAAGATTCTGATTCCACACTCTGGGATGAGACTCTAGCTGTCATACGTTGTTTGGAATTTTCACAGCATTGTTTAACTTTTTATTTTTCTCTGTGACTTTTCTCTCCAACAAGATCATACAAAAATGAAAGGCATAAACCACAGAGTGTAACATCTGTATTTTTCCACAGTACCTAGCACAGCATGCACAGGAGGGCTTCATCAGTTCTGGCTGACTGACCACACGGACGGACAGTGAATGGACACGTCAGATGGTGTGGTTACCCGACGGCCTTCCCAGCCCACAGTAATACCCATCTGATAAACAATACAACTCATAGAGAGGTCTGTTCTTTATTTTAAATTATTCTCCCAAACCGAGGTGTCTTCTATGCTTTTCAGTAAGAAAATTATTTTTTTCATTTTTTTAAGATGCTCTGGAGTGGCAAGGATGAGAAATGTGAGCTATTAGGCTATCGTTGGCTTGGTTGGCCTCAAGGGAAGATGCACTAGTGCTGTGGCTGGCAGGGCAGAGGCACAGCCTAGGTGAGCATTTAATTCATGAACGACAATGTGGAGCCGAGTCATAGTACTGACTCCATGTTGAAAGTTGAATGCTTCCAGCTGTGCTCTTTACAGAGCAACTGTAGTTTTCTTATGTTAAACAAAATCTCTTCTATGTAGCAATCTCCTCATGTAATAGCAATCGCTGCCATATTGTAGGCAATATAGGATCAAAAAGGCAGCTGGAGTTCAGACCCCCGGACCATATCATGGACCTTCCACCAGCCGCAGCTAACTAGTGATGCTCAGAAAATGCCCTATTCCTCTCTCATTGCCGTGTCATTGAAACTGTGGTTTGCAGCCCATTCACTGCCTCTGTTAGGTACTTTTGAACAAAAGAGTCATGGTACTCAAAAAAATTACAGAGTTGGTAACAGTGGAGTGAGAGTGACACTTCTGAACTGATTAAACACTTGGTGAGGTTGGTAACATCATGAGCGCTCTCACGCCCACCTTCCCACCACTCACTTCCTTCTGAAGAATTATTTTAAAACACATACCCGTTTTCTGCAGCCTGTGCTGCGATACCCAGCACTGACCAGAAACACTGATCTTGCGAGATGACAAAACCTGAGCAATTACAGGTAACACTTTAAGCTGCAAAGGAGTTGCTGTTTCAAGGAACAATCACGGAACAGGGGAATATTTAAGTTTAACCCAAATAAAATATTTTCCTGACCAGTTTGCTTGTTTACCACGTGGATAGAAACAAACATAATAAGGCGAATCATGTCAACCAAGAATTGTAAACTTTCTCTGCTGGATTAGGAAGGCAGAAAATGTTTACTTCCTTCTGGGTCGCATGAGGAAACTATCAAAGGCCTTCAATATATGCAATAGTGTGTGTGTGCGTGTGTGTGTGCGCGCGTGCGTGTAAGAGAGAGAGAGACAAAGAGAGTTGGCTTGTAATACTGCACTCCTCTTTGCCAGTCAGCTTCCGAGAGTGGCAGAAGAAGGAACTGTAGAAGTACAGAAACCTGGGCTACGGCTGTGGGCATACAGGTAGAGACTTGTGCCTCTCTCTCCCAAATCTTTGGAAGAGGCGCTTTGCTCTGGTAGGACTCCAGAACATCCCTGCAGGCTGCTCTGGTCCGACTCTACTTGTGCTAAATATTTATGGTTTGGAAAGTCCCACAATTGTGATTGACTTCTTGTAGACTCACTGGGTCTTTTTAACAGAAAACAGAGACGCCGATTTCCCTGTCTAGGCCTCTCACTGGAATAGAACGCTGTGCGTAGAACTGATGCATGTCATCTACCATCAGATTGTTTTCCTTTGACTGTAATGTCACAATGATTTTAGTCCTGCTTCATTAAAAAGTCGTTTTCTCTCATTTCAGTAGGATGTGATGCCCAAGGTGGTAGGAGGAATATAAATCCATTTAGACTGGGCGGGTCTGGGCATTCACTCAGATTCCTCTCCCGGCTTTCGGATGACAAGTAACAGCAGAGTCGCCAGGAGTAAATTGATGGATTGCAAGTGGTACTTGAAGCAATGTGTGCAGCATAGTTGGACTTCCATAAATATTTGTTGAGAGAATGAATGAAAAATAGTTTAACTTAACAAAATGCAAATCGTGCCCTGCACTTCTCCCTGGGTCACTTGTTAACTGGGTAACTTTGAGCCCAGAAACACCGGTAGTGTCTAAATACATCTTTTCGTTGTCACGACTGGGTTAGGGGTTGCTACTGGTTTCTGGTGGGTGGGGGCCCAGGGCGCTGCTGAACACCCTATGGTACACAGGACAGCCTGTACAACAAAGAGTTATCTCATCCAAAATATTAATAGTGCTAACGCTGAGAAAACCTCGCCTTAAATTTTTTTAAAAAGGGCTTCACGACAAACTTAAAAATAACTTTTTTAGTAGTTAACATATAAGCAACAGCCCTGACCAGTGTGGCTCAGTGGGTTGGGCATCATCCTGCAAACTGAAAGGTCACCGTTTTGATTCCTGGTCAGGGCATGTGCCTAGGTCGTGGCCCTGTACCCCATTGGGGGCATGAGAGGCAACCAGTCAATGTTTCTCTCTCACATCAACATTTCTCTCCTTCTCTTTCTACCCTCCCTTCCCCTCTCTCTAAAAATAAATAAAATCATATATATTAGCAACAATGCACAGATTTGGTAGTTTAATTAAGCTTTTTTCCCCCTAAATCCTTTCTAAACAACAAGATCACAACACAATAGTATCATTTAAATAAATAGCTCTTTCCAAGTAGAAACATTCATCTGCTTAGTATAAAAGAGATTTAAAAGCTTTAAAATGCACATGACCAATAGAGCTATCTACGGCCTTGCTGGATGCCACATCACAGACCGGCTGGGGCTGCACCGAGTCTACACATCACGTGGACCTGGGACATGGCTGAGACTCCGGCTGGGCTGGAGCCCGTGCTATGGGTTCACAACAGCACCTTTCTGGGACAATCTCCCTTTCCCTTCTAAACTGGTTTCTATTTTTACTTTTCTGAGCATATGGCTTGAACTGTGCTCTTTTCCATTAACTAACATTCACTGAGGAGCTACTATGTGCCAGGCACTGGGTGTATGTAGTGAGCTAAATAGATTTGTTTGAATCTAAGTCACTGTCTGAATGTCTTGGGGAGTCAGGTTATTTACACTGTCTTCTCCTAAAATAAGGAAGATTATATATACTCAGGCATAAAAAAAGGAAATCCAGTCTCTTGAAGGCATGACATTAAGTGAAATAAGTCAGACTGAGAAAGACAAACACTGTGATTTCACTTGTATGTAGAATCGTTAAAAGAAGCTGAACTCATCAAAATAGAGAGTAGAATGGGGTTGTCAGGGGCTCAGGGTGGGGGCAATGGGGAAGTTAAAGGATACAGACTTCCAGCTATAAATGAGTAAATGCCAGGGATCTTATTTACAGCATGGGATCTATTTACAGGGATCTTATAATACAGTTAACAATCCTGTATTATATACTTGAAAGTTGTTAATAGAGTAGATCTTAAAAGTTATCGCCACACTCACACAAAAAATATAATATGTGAGGGGAAGAAGGTATTAGCTGCCCTTATTGTAGTAATCACTTTGCAATATACAAATCATCACATCATACATTTTAAACTTAGATATGTTATATGTCAATAATATTTCAGTAAAACTGAAAAAAAGTCTATCTGATAGGAAAGATGATCAATTGATCTTTCTTTTAAATAAAATTTCTTTAAAAATTTAAAAAATAAAAAATTAGAAACAATTTTTTAAAATAAAATATTTTAAAAATTAAATCTAAAAATTGTAAAAACAAAAAATGTTAAGAAAATTTAAAAACCATTTAAAAAAAAAAACGGGTCCCACCGGGCACTTGCGAAGAGCTTCCTGGGAGCACAGTGTGGGGCCTCCGTGGGTTGTTACCTGGAGAAACGTCCGGGCCCACAGCCGCGACCTGACTTTCAGGACTGCGCTCTCTCCTCTGCCTAGTCGTCCCGCCACGCAGGAGATCTGTAAGCACTCGATATTGGTACAATTCTGCAAAAAACGACAGTGACTTTGGCAAATCAGCAATTTTACATTGTGGTACAGAATCGACATTGGAGTCAATTTATTTATATCTTATTTTCTCAGACATCATCGCCTAATCCATATTATTAATTTAAATGAAGAACAAATACATTAAAACAATTAAGCTAAAACACTGTGCAGAAGCAAAGGCACCTCAACTTCAGCAGTAATGCAGAGATAAAATGGAACATAAGTCCGACATAAAATGTAAGTTCTTTTCTAAGGACTTAATACTATCTTCTTTTTTTTTTTTTTTTAAGATTTTATTTATTTATTTTCAGAGAGAGGAGAAGGGAGGGAGAAAGAGCAATGTATGGTTGCCTCTCACATGGCCCTCACTGGGGACCTGGCCCGCAACCCAGGCATGTGCCCCAACTGGGAATCGAACCGGGACCTTCTGGTTCCCAGCCCACGCTCAATCCACTGAGCTACACCAGCCGGGCTTAATACTATCTTCTTGCATCAGGAATTGACTTGTGCTGCTGGTTCATTTTCTCAGAACTCAGGTGGGCATTTCTCATAGACATTCATAGCACCTGACCCTGGACTAAGCAAAGTCCTAACATGGCTTTCAAGGAAGGTCCCTGGGTCCACATGACCTCAAGGACCTGAAGTTATTAACCCACTGACAAGCATTTGTTCTATAACATTCATCTTTCTGTCTAAGTTACTTCCTGGTTATAAAAACTAGTTTTTAAACCAATTTCTAGGGTTGTCCAACTTACAATGGATAACCTTTAATATATAAAATTCATATTCCTGCAAGGTGTTTACTATGATGACATTCTACCTATCAAATTGTATTTTCTGATTGGATCCTGTTATGGAAATAAATGAACACCTCACAGCCATTTTCCCTGTTCCCGTGAATAGGATGGTCCTTCTTGAATTATGCTGACTGAATTTATCATGTGGGCTACGCTTCACTTTTTATGTCTCAGCTGTGGGCACTGACTTGTAGATGCTCAATAAACATGATTATCACATGAATGAAATCAATAAAATACAGAGGAGCCTGAGGAACATATTACTATGAAAACCTTTTTTCAAGACCCTCAGAATTCTTTAAAAACCAAGCATTAAGTAACGTGTGATCTGATAAACTCCAACAAGGTTAGATTTCTTCATGATGTTTCCAAATACAAGTGGCTGGGCTGCTCTTGTTCTACTAGAGCTGGGCACTGAGGTGTTGGGGTCTTGTGTCTCCAGCAGGAGCAGGGACCTCAAAGTCTGCAGTTCGTGCCACCTGTGAGGACCCTCACACGAGCCTCTGCTCCATTATTGACATGCTGTGTACAGCCAATGCCATCTTCTGAAGGCAAAGCAGGTGGGGAGTCAGAAGGAAGCCATTCTTGTAAACTCCCTGAAAGAGGTGATCCCAGTTAGCTAGCTCTGTTGAAGGTTTTTGAAGGTGTTGCTTAGAGTGAATCTTGAAAGGCAAGAAAGGGCCACCTAGAAGCACAGGATGACAGGGACACGGTTCTCTCGTACAAGATCAGTGTGTGCTCAGGACAGAGGAGTGAGGGGTATTGGCAGGCATGGGGAAGATGAAAGTCTAGGTGGTAAAAAGCCCTCCTACGTGTGCTAAGGACTTTGGATGGTATTCAGAAGGTACCGGGGAGCCTGTGACCATGTGTGCAGTTTAGGGGACAGGCTGTATGTGAGGAAAGAGTGGAGAGAGGAGTGGGAGCAAGGATGATGGTAAGTGCTTGTTACGAGAGTCCGAGTGAGACATGACGAGGCCCTGAACTGAGGCAGTGGGAACGGGAAGAGGAAGATGCATTCTAGAGAAGTTTTGGAAGTAGAATAGATACGTGGCGACTAATCAAAGACTGGACGAAGGACAGGGAGGGAGGAGGGAGCTGTCTTGGCTTGGGACACTGGGAGGATGGGTGCTGGCATTACTGAGACTGGGAATTCTAACGAAGGAGCACATTTTGGAGGTTTGGATGTGTGTCGCCTGGCGTGTCTCCCAGACATCCAGATGAACGTTACAGTGAGCCTGCAAGTCTTGAAAGCAGTAAGATGGTGGGAGTCACCTAAGAATGACTAATGACTGGAGTTACAATCAGGCAAGAAATTTCCATGAAAGTGCAAAGCCAACGGGAGAGGGGAGAACGGGGCTGAGGATGGAATCCTGAGGCCTGGGAGCATTTAAGGACGGGCAGAAGGGAAGTCCATGAAGAATTCAAAGGGGCAAGTCAAAAGGTAGGATGAGAAACAAGAGAGAATGTTTTGGGGGAAGCTGGGGGTATGATGGTTTCAGGAACCGGTCAAGAGTACCGAGTACTGAAGAGGATTAAGAAAGATGAAGTTTCTGTAAACTGAGTAGTAGACGCAGGAGAAGGAGGAGATGGGGGTGATGGCTGCAAAAAGCAGCAGGGACCCCAGATGAGAAAGGCACAGACATTCTTAAGTAGAGAAGAAATTATATCTCAGGGTTACAGATCCAGATTTTTCCTATGCAAATTGGAAATTATGATCCCAAACAGGATTTTGGCATTTTGCACTTTCAAATTCCTAATCAGAAATGTGATTCAGTAAGTTGTTTTTAACTAAACAAAAACTGTAGGAGGTCGTATTTCGCTTTTGATTTCAGAATAAACTTTGCATAATCACTTTCTACCCAGAATTATTTTGACTTGAGGACATGGGGAGGCTTATGATTTGCAATTTTTGAACCAATAACGGAGGAAGGCAATAAAACATGATTGAACAGAATCAGACGTGGAAATCAAGGCATGCCTTGTCCTCATCTGCAAGTAATAACTTTCTGTGATATTCACAGGTTAGAAATTATCCTGCATTAAAAGTCTTTAATGAGAAAGAATACAAGGAAAAAATTTGATCCCATAACACAAGAGCACATAATTTTCAAAAGAATATTAGTTATTGATCACCACGACCTTTCTATTCTCATGAGAATAGATTGAATATATATTGAAGTGGAAACTGAAAAATATAGTTGAAATTTGATTTTCCAAATTGTTGGTCCCCAGAGGTTTGGACATTGGCTCTCCAGGGGGCTTTCCTATTGGTACTGTGGATTAGAACTCTATAGATGTTAATCATCTTCTTTTTAAAATAAAAAAAAAATTTAATGGGGTATAACTGATATAACATGTTTCAGCTGAACAACATAGTGATTTGCTTTTGTTTATATTGCAAAATAATCACAATAAGTCTAGTTAACACTTGTTAATAATTACACAATTACACATAATTACACAATCTTTTCTTGTGATGAAAACTTTCAAGATTTACTTGCTCAACAACTTTCAGATATACAATATTATTAACTTCAGTAAGTGTGCTATACCTACATTCCCAGGACTTAAATCATTGTTTTCCATTCTATTGCTTCTGGAAGTTTTTTTAAAATGATACTATGCAGAATTTTATGAATTTATTCTAAACTCAATAGCATATCTAATCCCTACTTCTATGTTTTTCAAAACACTACAATGTCATAAAAATTTACAGGGACTCAAATCATATAATATGCCAACTGTCATAGCTTTTTCTCATGTAATTTCAGGTTCTTCTATGACAATAAACATTCCTCTCTTGACTTAAGTTTAACTGATTAAGTTAGACTTGCTCATTGGATTTTTCTGTCCATTTTCATGTTTGAAACTTTTTATAATGTCAAAGCATATTCAATATATAATTTAAAAAAAACATTCTAAACCCTTTAAGTGTACAGTTTAGCAGTGTTAACATTCTCATTGGAACGAGTGGGAGAACGAATAAAAGTGTTGATTCAGGATGATGTCCCTAGTTTACAAAGTGCTGACTAAGCTCAGGCTAGATCTACCACAGACCCCAGTGGTAAGGCTCTGTAGGTTTTTGTTTTTTGTTTTTGGCTGGACACCCGGACACACCATTCATGGCTCTTCCAGTGGAGTGCAGGGCGCTAAGATTCAGGGACCCTTTGAAAGGCAGCAGCACTTCTCTAGGCTCAGTTCAAACCTCCCCCGTGCGGCGTCCAGGGACAGGCTAACAAATGAATCTTTATGTTCTTGAAATATATCACGAGTCACATTCTATGTTTTTACTGTTACTTCTCTGCTGGGCCCTCCACGGCAGGTTTAGAAGGGTGAAAAAGTTACATTGCAAACACTCATTTACAAAAGCCACTTTCATTTCTCACAATATGTACTGCAGAAAAATGTTAGGCATATCCGAGCATTGGAGAAGAATGAAAAACAGTACTTGAAGTCAAGGGAAGGGGGGAAGTAGGAAAGGGTAGAGGGGAATACATGGTGATGGAAGGAGACTTGACTTGGGGTGGTGAACACACAATACATATGCAGATGATGTATTATAGAATTGTACACCTGAAACTTCTATAATTTTATTAACCACTGTGACCCCAATAGGTGAATAAAAAACAACTTGAAGTTAAAACCATCTGCAGTGGGGAGTTCTGTCCGGTCTGGTCTTTTCCCTTGGCTCTGCCCGCGCTGAGACAACTCACCAGGATTTTCGCCGGGCTCTGTCTGTGCAGCTCCGGCACAGGCACGTCTCTCTTTCTGACAAGATGAGGGATGCTCGAGTTTCGTAAAAACGCACTCAGCTCTGGGGCGTCCTCTCTGGCGGCAGCAGGCTGTAAACAGTGAGCAAGAGATATCACGGACAACCCCATTAACACGTGTTACCTGGCCTTGAACTCTGGGCAATTTTTTCCACAGCTAGAAATGGCTTGCATCAGAATTCAGACATAGTCTGATTTACCAGCAGCATTTCCAACAGCAAAATGAACACCACACAGAAGGAACAACCTTTCCATTGTCCAGTTACAGGAATTCATGAGGCGTGGGGAATGCACCTGGAAAGCTTATCTTATGAAGAAGATATTTTAAGCAGAAGGACAGAAAACATGGAGTGACTTTCCAGGCATGAATCATTATTCTCTCCTTACTTTCCTTTCCTTGGGTATCGGGGTTGGTTAAACTGAGCAGGTTTCTACGTGGAGAGATGGGTCCTGATGTAGCAGAAACGTGAGGTGCTACCTACGAGGTGCTGATGTGGTCTAGGACCTGACTTCAGCCTGTCTGAGCCCCCCACGCCTGTCAGTGCAGGAAGTGCTCTCTCAGGAGAGAGCTACGTTCCAACAACCACGACTTTTCCCGATCATGCCACAGAAACACTAGGCCGTCACAGAGTCTGTTTTGAGCCCCAAGTTGGTTTTGCAAGTGTTCCAGAATTTATGATTTTATCTCAGGCTCCAGGCTGGGTCATCTGACAGCTGAATACATATTTTGAGAGTTCTAATAAATCACACATAATATCCCATTAATGTTCCTTATAGTTGATTAATTGAGTACAGAACCTTCATTTTCTTCTCCCCTCACCCCGAGATGAATACATCTTTTTTTTTATACAGCTTTTCTTTGGAGTCACAGGAGCAAAACGGTACAATCATCTCTGGAATTAGAAGAGATAGTCTCACACTGCTGATGTAATGATGCACCACGAAAGATGAAATGATAGTGCTCAATATGTCCTAAAAACCTGGAAAAATCTACCGGGCAAGTAGAAAGACAGTGCAGAATTCTTAGTATATCACGCACAACCTTCCAGGTGCTGGCTCCGCCTACTTCTGCAGCCTCGTTTCTCACCAAGCGCCCCCTGCGTCCTGCCCCTGGTGTGCAGAATTGCTCTCCACGCCTGACCTGCACCAGGCTGGCACCCTCAGCCCCTATTTGAGGTTCCACAGGATGGCTCTGTTCCCCATCAGCACCTATCAAGACGTACAGTAACTGCCTGCTGACTGGTTTGAGTTGCTCAATGAGAAAATGAAAAATGAGAAGCATAGAGTCACAGGTAACATTGTAGGAAATATCAGAAAACAGGGAGAGGAAGAAGATCCAGAGAGGAAAAGTAAAGACGGGGAACATGAGATGTAAGAGACAACCCAGGGAAGTGTGAATCTATGGAAGGCTAGTGAAAAGAAAGTTGCAAAAAGAAGGGTGTCTGACTCTAGAAATGTCGAACCCAGCCAAAGGATAAAAAAACGTTAGAACTAAATGTATGCATTGAATTTGTCACTTGGGAAATTGTTGACACGTCCTCCAGCAACTGCACTTCTAGGTGTGTATCAGAAGGAAAGGAAAACACTAATTCAAAAAGCTACCTCCGCCCCTGTTCCCGGCAGCACTATCCAGCAGCCAAGGCATGCAAATACCACGGGTGCCGGCTGTTGGATGCCCGGACAAGGAAGTACGCTCACATACACACAAGGGAGTATCGTTCAGCCAATAAAAGAGGGACATCTTGCCATTTGCAACAACATGGACGGACCTTGAGAGCATTATGCTAAGTGAACTAAGACAGAGAAAGACAAATACCTTGTGGTCTCATATATATGTGGAATCTAAAAAAAGAAAAAGAACACTAAACCCCAAACTGAACTACAAGAAAACATCAAAACAAAACAAATAAAACATGGATGTTCTTAACAGTTGTTTATAATGGAGACAAACGATAGTAACATAAAATATTATGGGCATATGTAGGTTACTGGTTAAATAATTATGACATTTATACAAAAGACTACTGGACAGTTTTTATTTTTTTATTTTTTTTAAACTATATTTTATTGATTATGCTGTTACAGTTGCCCCATTTCCCCCCTTCACTCCCCCCTCCCCCTTACCCCCCTTTCCCCTCCCTTTAGTTTTGTCCATAGGTCCTACACATAAGTCCTTCTGCTCCTGTACTTCCTATACTGTTCTAACCTCCCCTTGTCTGTTGTCTACCTCC